>LR750960.1:238055-246087 GCA_902729485.2 Mus minutoides | reverse complement strand
TGTCATGTTAACAGCTGAACTAGACTATGGAAATGCTGAAAGCAACCATTAAAGGCATAAAAGAATAATGGCAGAGCTGAGAGAACAAAACAAAACTTGTCCTCACTTTGAAATAAAATCTTACTTATGCATGTCTGTCGGGATGATATTAATTTCTAAGAATTTTGAGGGAAATGTTTTATTATCTCAATGGAAAAAAATGGATGTTTTCATTTTAAAACAAACAAGTTTGAATCAGACAGAAACAAGAAATTTTGAATAATAATAGGAGAAACTGTAAAGAAGACAAATTAAATATTTTTCTTTTAAAGATCCTTGATAAACATGACTCTAGAAGCATGTTCTAGAATAACATTTGGTTCGAGTTATTAAACCAAAAGACATAGTATCTGAAGTAGAATACCTTCTATGTAGTTGATTGTTGTGGAGATCACAGAGTCTCTGGAAATAGTGGAAGGCTTTACCAATCCTCTTGATTGCCCTACAGAAATAGAGAAGACTATAGAGAAGATACCATACACTTGGGTTGTATGTCATCAAGTTATAACATAAAAAAATAAAATAATGAATTAGGAAAACTGCTTGAGATCCAAGAAACTAAAAGGAAATTCTGATAGCCAACATATAAAACAATTCAAGACTAGGATCCAGACAGAAATAATTTACTTATATCAGGAATTATTTTGTACAATGCTAAGAGCATAAAATAAAATTTTAAATAATTCAGGTAAGTTGATAAGATGGCATAGAGCTAAATTCACACATATATAAACAAAACAAACAAACAAAAAGAAATTGCAAGACATAAAAACTTGTAAATTTTGAAGTAACTTGTGTTCGTCCAACAAGGATTAATATCTATAACACATATAACTTTTACTGAGCTTAAGAGAAAAGCTCCAGTAACCAAATTTCAAAATTGTCAACATACCTCAATTGGGATTTCTCACAAGAAAACATGTAAACAGCATCAAGCACATAAAAACTGGAGACTATCACTGAGCATCAGGGGAATATTAATAGACTGTCTTATGCCAGGTGAAACTCTTATGATCAAAAAATGCAAAATACAGTGAATGCTGGTATAGATATGGAAATAGGAGAACTATTATGAATTGCTGTGAGAATGTATATAAATTATATCTGCCATTGTGGAAAACAATGTAGAAACTCATTTTTACATACCTAAAATTATACCTGAACATTTGCTTCAGTGTTATAGTCCAGGCTTAGCATATGATGCAAGGCCTGGGTTTAATTTTCAACATCAGAAATAAGTTAAAAGGACAGGCAGAGTCTGCTATGTTCCAACAAGTCCACTGGACACATATACCGAAAAGAAATTTAGCCAGCATGCTGAAGAGATGTGTGTAGTAGCATAGTTCACAATACATAATATACAGAATCAACCAAGTTGTCTCTCTGTAGATGCTTGGTAAAATGTGGCAATAGGCTATCATTTACTATAGGAAGAATTTGAGACATCAGTAAACTGCAAAGAATTCTGTCTGGCAACATAGATGAGGAATAAAGGACAAATACCCACATGTTCTTACTTGTGTTTGGAACTAATTGGTCTCAGAAGATCATGGGATAATGGTCACTATGAACTGGAAAGGGGTAAGATACAAAGGGGAAGTATGGGAAGGAAGCAATTATACAAAGCACAACAAGGCAGGCACATTCTCTCTAGTGTGCCACAAGTCACTAGAATGTGTGTCACAGAACACTAGAATGGTGTGTTCCAAGATAGCTAGGAAATCTAAAGCTACCCAACACAGAACTGGTTGAGGTTTTGGATGGAAATGCTAATTATCTTGATCTGATCATTATACATTCAATAAATGTATGGAATTATATATAAAATTTTGTCGATATGAACAACAATCATTGAGAAATGTGAGCACTTGCTGGGCTCCATTTTCTCTTTGTTTCAATAAAGTAGGAAACTGTGTCAGAGGATAGTTTATTAGGAGGGGGCAGGGGATATTTACACCCCAATTAGAATACTCAGGTGGGCCCAAATGATGGTATGTTATTGACACTGAGGGTGTTTCACATACTCAAGAGTAGCAGGGGCCAGAAAAAGGAATCTTTTAAGTGCATATCAAAAGAAAACCCAACCATGGATTTCTCAGGCTCAGAGGTCAGATAAAGATTAACCAGTCATCATGACTCTGTAGATGCATGAGTTTATGCAAAGGAGCATGTTGGCATCCAAGATAGCCTATCTGTTGGGATCTGTTGGCAGCAGAACAAGGACGGAATGGGGTGACTCACGATGAGAGGTTTTAGGCATTCTTTGACCTGTTCTAGACTCCGGGCCAGACCCACAAGTATTATTCTAATGAAAACCGTCCTAAACTGTGTAATTATTTGTGTCTTCATGCCATTGAGATTTGCACACAGAAGGTAAGTGATGCCCTCCATACTGTCACCTGTAATGATATGAGAAAGCAGCTCTGGGCAGAGATGATGAACTGCAGTGAGGTTGTCTCACTACAGGTTGCAGCTAACCACTTAAGAATCTAGATGCCCTGGCACTGTGGGTAGAAAGCTAAGCATAGCACCTCACCCCACATTTACCAGCCCTTGGTGTAGGGTGCACACACGGGAGGTGGTTAATGCTAGACCATAGAAGTGATTTCAGTCAGGGTCAAAGTCTACCCGTGTTCTCACTGGTCAGCATGGCAGACAGCTGGGAAGTGTGCCTTCATCCTGAGACCAGAGTCATGTCGTGCCCACTAAATGGCTCATCTACTGATTATGTCAAACTGAAGCATAGCCTTACCACAAATGATTCTGCCACTGCAACATTTACGTCTCTATATAGAAGGCACTGAGTTTGTATTGATATTCATCAGCCTTGCTTGCATACTTTCTTATTTCCACTCTGTTGTTTCCCCTCACTTGTCACCAATGAACATTTGTCTGTCCCCTGATCTCTGAGCCTTACCTTCCTGCCTTCTCTAACTTTGGATTCTTTCACTCTCTTTACACTCTGAAATCTTATTCTGAACCACAGAATTTCAGAATCTATTCTGAGTGGTGATGTAGAATCTCCTCTGTGGGGATATGTATCTGCAAATGCACATGTGCTGTGCTACAAAGAGTAGTTGAATGGCTGAGTTATAAGTAAATAAATGTTTAGTTTATATAGACTTTTGTTCCACTTATATTGTTCTTCTTAGTTTATATGTTTATGTATTGGTTTATGGCTTGGTATGTTTATTGTTGGTAATGTTTTTGAAGTATTCTATATTGTTGAGTGGATTTTGAAGCTAATTTTCCATAAATCTAGGATAGATCTTTGTTTCAGAGGGCAGATGGGTTTTTAAGAGCTTTTAAAAAATTAGTCTCCTGAGATCTTCCTCAATTTCTTTCTTCAGAGACTTGAAGTTCTTGTCATACAAATCTTTCACTTCCTTCGTAAGAGTCACACCAAGATATTTTATACTATTAGTGACTATTGTGAAGGGTGATGTTTCCCTGATCTCTTTCTCAGCCAGTTTATCCTTTGTATAGAGAAAGGCCATTGATTTGTTTGAGTTGATTCTATNGCCATCAGTGGGAAGAGAGGCCCCTTGGTTATGCAGACTTTATATGCCCCAATACAGGGGAACGCAGGGGCCAAGGGGTGGGAGTGGGTGGGTAGGGGAGCAGGGCCGGGAGGGGGGAGGATATAGGGAACTAGCTGGATAACACTTGAAATGTAAATGAAGAAAATATCTAATAAAAGTAGTAAAAAAAAAAAAAATTAGTCTCCCAGACTTGTACTGTATTAGAATTGGAACTGTGCTTTCAGGGTATAGACACATTCCAGCTTTTAATATTACTCTCAGTTCTTATCTCTATCATTGTTGCTAAGCTTTCAAGGTCCCTGGCTTGGTATTCTGGCAGCATTATAGGGCTGCTTTTATTCTAGGTAGCATCTATTCAGGGAAGGTTTGTAATATTCAGTTATACTCTAAAATATCTTTCAGGAAAATAAAAGCCACTTTTATTGAATACCTAATATGCACTGAGGTTTGAGGTGTTTAACAGAGATCTCTCAGATGGAAACATGGCTTTTCACAATAACATTTTGTATAGTTACCTCCTGTTTGGTCAGTCAAATTAAGTAAGAGGACTGTTGTTACTACAGTAACCACATGAAATATATTTATTCTCTTACAAATAAAATAGCTGGGATTGTTTATTGACAAATCTGTATTCATAAGCAACTAGCAATATTTTAGAAGTTTATTATCTATTTAAAATTTGTGATTTTTATAGAGCTTATTATAAGACAGTAGGAGCATATCTATATGTGTATATGTGTGTATATATATATACATATATATACATTAAAATTTGCAGTTATTATAAAACAATATATTTATAATATATGTTAACTAAGAATTTAATAAAAAATATGTTTTATGATAAATCACAATAATACTAATAACAACAACATCATTAATAACCAAGACTCTTCTGCCCATTCTGGATTCCTCTTCCTGCAATATGAAAATCCTGGGATTCTCAGTCACTGTCCACTGTGTCATATTAACATATTCTGAAACTCAAATTCATGTAAGATCCATTTACATGCTAATTTAAAAAGGGTATATTCTTTTTCTCTTTTGTACTAAGGAATGGGAAACAAGGCAGTGTAAATAAGTGAGGATCAGATAATAATGAGAATCAGTGTAAATAAATGAGAATCTTGTCTGACAGCTCTATGATAGGAGATGCTGTGTTCAGGTCTTATACAAGATTATTCTGTTGATATATCTTCTAAAATATATTGAAATTAAAACAAGAGGAAATTCCAACCAATGAAATCAGTTATGAGAAAATTTTTATATTGTGGGCAAACTATACAACTGTTTAAACAGACTATCTTTGGCCAGTAAAGGGGAAATTTTAATTCCAGTTAAGCAGAAAGAATTAGATTTACAGAAGAGTTAGATATTTTACTGGCTTTTATTTCATTTTATTTTATTTTATTTTATTTTATTTTATTTTGGCTTATTGGGGATTTAACACAAGGCTTCATGTTGCAAAGCAAGTGTTCTAACACTGAGATACATCTGTCACCCTTGTTTTTAGTTTAGACAGGATCACACTATGTCATTCAACAGAATTAAACTCACTATGTAGACCAGGCCAGCCCCAGCTTTCTAATTCTCATGTTTCTGGAATCGACATTCCAGGATTCTAATCATGTATTTTCTGTCTCTTAACGAACTTGTTGAATTTTGACATAGCAATGCCAGTCACAGATTCCATCCCTAAAAAAATTTCCAATGGATAAACAAGTGAATAAGGGGCAAAGCATTCTAAGAGAAGAATGCTGCAAACAACAGACTCCATACAGGGACACACTGGCTACATTTGAATAGATGAATAATTTTGCTTCATTAAGTGTCCTTCCTTATACCCAATGGATATCAATTGGCAAAGAAAGCCCAAGACACTAAAGGAAAATCTGTTTAAAAATAACAAACAAGCCCTATTTTAACCAAAACAGATTAGAAAAAAAAAAAATGTCCTTCATCACTTGAGGATACACAAATAAACGCTCTGATTCGGCAGTGGATCAGTTACTTAATCACTGCCAATGGCCGTAATCAAACCCACAGTCCAACTTCAACGTGCGATGAGTGAAATATTGAGAGGAATCTCATACTTTGCTATGTCCATGAAATAAATTCTAAACCAATTTATGAAGGATGTTTTAAAACTAATTTATGGTTATTTTTTTCTATCAGTCACAATAGATCCATGAAATACTTAAAAGAAGTTGCTTATGCAGTGAGGTGTCCCTCAAGCTTATTTCAGAATGGCACTATTTTATTCTGCTTTCAAAGTCATAAGGATTTGAGTTTTTATCAGGGACACCATAGATTGACTTTGATATCTTTAGTCATCCTCAGAGCTGTATCCACATATTTCTGCCTCTTAGCAGAAGTCAGTTAGCTCTAGTAGCAGGAATTGGGTTGAGATGCTGAACTGAGGAAGGCAGAGACAATCATTAGTCAGTTAGTGACAGTCAGGAATGATTGCCTGGATGGACCTCCAGCAAGAAGATTGCCGAGGATCCTACAAACAGAACCTGATAAGACAGGTAACCCGTCAGTGGTGTCTGTGACCTTCTATTGCCCAGTGGGCATCAACTCCAAGTTAACTGTCCATCTCAAGAAAAATATTTGTCAATGTTTGTGATCCTTGCTTCTGTTTAAATAGTTCAATATATGTTCCTCTATTGGTGTGAAGGAAGAAAAGACAGTAAAGTGTGAGGAGGTACAAAAACTGACTCTAGATGCTCAAAGTAAAAGCATGAGAAATGGAATCGTCTCTGAATTGAAGGCTGGAATGGAGCAGAGAGTGTTAAATTCATATTTTTATTTAAACTAATTTGATATGCTTAACATCCCTAAGGTCAAATCTTACAATGGTTAGGGAGATGTAACAAAGCCTAAGCAGACGGGTAATAACAAGGGAACTAACATCTGTTGTTCCACAAAACATAGAATATAAATAAATTAATAACACAAGGCTGGCATCACTTAAATATTAAAAGCTAGAATTTTAGAAATATGAAGTAATTCAATTTCTATATTATAGAACTTGGGATGCAGGCTTCATAATAAACCAGAGCTGTTATTACTGTCACTCTATATGTTATTGCTAATGTGAATTTATTATTATATGCACATACTTGTCATGGCTAAGCATAAAAATTATAACTCTACATGATATTTCTTGGTTATTTTATAGGCCTGCTTGTAACCTTTTAAGGGTTAACTTGGGGAAAACCAAGTTAGATCCTGGGAAGAATGATATGCATATATATATAAGTATATATATATATATATATATATATATATATATATATATATATATACTTTTATACATAAAAGCATACATATATGCACATATATTTTACCATTTGTGCTGAATTAGTTTAGCCATTACGTAGAAATATACTTTACTAAATTCATAGCCTAGACTAGGAAAGTTAAGTATAGTTTAAAGCTTTTCATTCTAAATTCTATTCAGAAGAAAAAATAGTTAAGAAGGACTCAAAATGAAATTTTTCAATTACAAAGAAAATATATGATACTTATAGGAAAGTAGAAAGAAGTATTAATTATCATACTGAGTAAAATGCAAATAAATAAAAAAGAAAAATGTCATATTTCTCTCATGTGAAATCTAGATTTAAAAAATACATAAAACTGGGAGATATTAGGCACAGAGAGCTCAGCAGATGAAATGCATTCCCCTCTTGTAAAGGACCCATATTCAGTTCTAAGCACCTTAATGCACTTGCAACCCTCATAGGATCCCAGGCACTCTAGTCTCCATGAATACTTACACTTCCTTATACAAATAATCTCTCTCTCACACACACACACATGCTTTAAAATAAAATACTTTTGCATATAATTTCAAAGGAGAAACTACATGGTAGGACTAAAAAGAGAGTAGTATGCTCATCAGAATATAGTTGAAATACATTATGTGTAAGTATGAAATGTCATAATGAGACCCACTATTTTGTGCAATTGTTGTACACTAATTTTAAGAAAGGATTCTGATTTGGAGTCATTTATTTTATCCTCGTATGTATCACTGTTTTGTAATCTCTCTAGTGAAGAGATTGCTAAGCAAGGTCTGGGCAGAAATCTACTCATGTTTCTGCTGTCAAGCAAGGCTCCTTGGGGGAAAAGATGGAAAGTTTATGTTCAAGTTGCCTGTGTGAAGGTTAACAGGGTTATCAGTACAGCTAACCCGTGCTGTGCATAACATCAAAGTCCTTTGCAAGTAGAGGGCACTGATTTTCAAGACTTGAAGATGGAGTGGCATTATATATTTTATTATTAAAATGCCAAAGCTGGAGATGATTAAGTTTCTAGGAGTCAGCCAGTGCATCAGATAAGAGGTGGCTGGCTTTGACCATGTAATTTCACCACTGTGTAGCAATCTGAAAATGAGAAAAATGTCATGTCCAAAGGAATTCATCAACCCTTTTTTTTTCCAC
>LR750960.1:200555-233055 GCA_902729485.2 Mus minutoides | reverse complement strand
TCTGAGATCATCTTTAATTTCTTTCTTCAGAGACTTGAAGTTCTTTTTTTTATTATTAGATATTTTCTTCATTTACATTTCACATGTTATCCCAAAAGTCCCCTACACCCTGCTCCATCCCCCGCCCTGCTCCCCTACCCACCCATTCCCACATATCGGTCCTGGCGTTCCCCTGTACTGGGGCATATAAAGTTTGCATGACCAAGGGGCCTCTCTTCCCAATGATGGCCAACTAGGCCATCTTCTTCTCTATATGCAGCTAGAGACATGAGCTCTGGGGGGTACTAGTTAGTTCATGTTATACTTCCACCTATAGGGTTGAAGACCCCTTCAGCTCCTTGGGTACTTTCTCTAGCTTCTTTCTTGGAAACCCTGAGTTCCATCTAATAGCTGACTGTGAGCAACCACTTCTGTGTTTGCCAGGCACTGGTATAGCCTCCCAGGAAACAACTATATCAGTGCCCTTTCAGCACTAGCTTGCTGGCGCATACAATAGTGTCTATGTTTGGTGGCTGATTATGGGATGGATCCCCTGCTGCTGCAGTCACTGGTTGGTCCATCCTTTTGATTCAGCTCCACACTTGATCTCTGTCACTCCTTCAATGTGTGCTTTGTTCTTAATTCTAGGAAGGGGCAAAGTGTACACATTCTGATCTTCATTCTTCTTGAGTTTCGTGTGTTTAGTAAATTGTATGTTGGGTAGTCTAGGTTTCTGGACTAACATCCACTTCTCAGTGAGTGCATGTTGTGTGAGTTCTTTTGTGATTGGGTTACCTCACTCAGGATGATCCCCTCCAGATCCATCCATTTCCTAGGAATTTCATATATTCATTGTTTTTAATAGCTGATTAGTACTCCATTGTGTAAATGTACCAAATTTTTTGTATCCATTCCTCTGTTGAGGGACATTTGGGTTCTTTCCAGCTTCTGGCTATTATGAATAAGGCTGCTATAACATAGTGGAGCATGTGTCCTTATTACCAGATGGAACATCTTCTGGATATATGCCAAGGAGAGGTATTGCAGGATCTTCTGGTAGTACTATGTCATATTTTCTGAGGAGCCACAAGACTGATTTCCAGAGTTGCAGTCCCAGCAACAATGGAGGTGTGTTCCCCTTTCTCCACATCCACGCCAGCATCTGTTGTCACCTGAATTTTTTTATCTTAGCCATTCTTACTGGTGTGTGGTGGACTCTCAGGGTTGTTTTGATTTGCATTTCCCTGATGATTTAGGATGTTGAACATTTTTTCATGGGTTTCTCAGTTATTCGGTATTCCTCAGTTGAGAATTCTTTGTTTAACTCTGTGTTCCACTTTAATGGGTATATTAGATTTTCTGGTGTCCACCTTCTTGAGTTCTTTATATATATTGGATATCAATCCCCTATCTTGTAAAGAGACGCACCCGAGCCGGTTCTGCCGCCATTCCAGGATGGCGCTGACATCCTGTCACCACCCCAGCCTGGGACAAACAAACAAGTTCAGTGCACATGCGCTCGTTACAAAGCCAAGTAAGTCACCGCCCATCCCGGGGCGTAACTTGAAGTAATGGGCAGTCAGCCAATCCTGATGACACATGTCACACTGAGGTGTATTTAAGTGGGACCCATCTAGGGCTCACCCTCTTTCTCCGCATGGTGTAATAAAGGTATGCTTGTGGAAGGATTCTGTGTCCACGTCCGTTTCTTGCCAGCGAGGTGGTAACGTGGGCACTTACACTGTCTGATTTAGGATTGGTAAAGATCCTTTCCCAATCTGTTAGTGGCCCTTTTGTCTTGTTGACAGTATCTTTTGCCTTATAGAAGCTTTGCAACTTTATGAAGTCCCAATTGTCAATTCTTGATCTTACAGCACAAACCTTTGATGTTTTATTCAGGAATTTTTCCCCTGTTCCCATATCTTTGAGGCTTTTCCCCACTTTCTCCTCTATAAGTTTCAGTGTCTCTGGTTTTATGTGGAGATCCTTCAACCACTTAGACTTGACCTTAGTACAAGGAGACAAGAATGGATCAATTCCCATTCTTCTACATGATAACCACCAATTGTGCCGCACCATTTGTTAAAAATGCTCTCTTTTTTCCACTGGATAGTTTTAGCTCCTTTGTCAAAGATCAGGTGACCATAGGTGTGTGGATTCATTTCTGGGTCTTTGATCCTATTCCGTTGATCTACCTGTCTGTTGCTGTACCAGTACCAGGCAGTTTTTATTACAATTGCTCTGTAGTACAGCTTGAGGTCAGACATGGTGATTCCACCAGAGGTTCTTTTATTGTTGAGAAGAGTTTTTGCTAGTCTAGGTTTTTTGTTATTTCAGATGAACTTGCAAATTGTCTTTTCTAGATCATGGAAGAATTGAGTTTGAATTTTGATGGGGATTGTACTGAATCTGTATCATACAAATCTTTCACTTCCTTAGTTAGTGTCACTCCATGATATTTTATATTGTTTGTGACTATTGTGAAGGGTGTTGTTTCCCTAATTCTTTCTCTGCCCATTTATCCTTTGTATAGAGAAAGGCCATTGATTTGTTTGAGTTAATTTTATATCCAGCTACTTCACTGAAGCTGTTTATCAGGTTTAGAAACCTGAACATTTCTTTAGGTGCTTCTCGGCCATTCCAGGTTTCTCAGTTGAGAATTCTCTGTTTAGGTCTGTTCCCCATTTGTTAATAGGGCTATTTGGTTCTCTGAAGTCAAACTTCTTCAGTTATTTAGATATAGGATTGGTAAAAATCTTTTCCCAATCTGTTGATTGCTGTTGTGTCCTATTGGCAGTGTCCTTTGCCTTATAGAGGCTTTGGATTTTATGAGATTCCTTTTGTCCATTCTTGATCTTAGAGAATAAGCCATTGGTGTTCTTTTCAGGAATTTTCCCCCTATGCCAGTGTGTTTGAGGCATTCCCCCATTTTCTCTTCTAATAGATTCGGTGTGTCTGGTTTTATGTAGATGTCCTTGATCCACTGGACTTGAGCTTTGTACAGGGAGAGAAGAATGGATCAACTTTCATTCTTCTACACACTGATTGCCAGTTGAACTAGCACCATTTTTGGAAAATGTCTTTTTTTCACTGCATAGTTTTAGTTCCTTTGTCAAAGTTCAAGCAGGTGTTGAGTTCATTTCTGGGTCTTCAATTATGTTCCATTTATCTACCTACCTGTCATTGTACCAGTACCATGCTGTTTTTATAACTATTGCTCTGAGTACAGGTTGAGGTCAGGGATGGTGATTCCCCTAGAAGTTCTTTGATTGTTGAGAATACTTTTTACTATGCTGGGTTTATTGTTATTCCAAATGAATTTGCAAAATTTTCTTTTTAATTCTATGAAGAATTTAGATATTAAGGAAAAGTGATTGTTGTTTCCTGTCATTTTTGTTGTTAGAGGTGGAGTTATGTTTGTGTGGCTATCTTCCTTTGGGGTTGTTGGAAGATTACTTTCTTACTGTTTTCTAGGCCATAGTTCCCCCTCTTTGTGTTGGTGTTTTCCTTCTATTATCCTTTGTGGGGCTGGGTTTGTGGAAAGATATTGTATAAATTTGGTTTTGTCATGGAATATCTTGATCTGTACATCTATGGTTATTGAGAGTTTTGCTGGGTATAGTAGTCTGGCCTGACATTTGTGTTCTCTTAGGGTCTGTATGAGATATTGCCAGGGTCTTCTGGCTTTTATAGTCTCTGGTCAGAAGTATGTAATTCTGATAGTATTATAATTCTGATAGGTCTGCCTTTATATGTTACTTGAAGTTTTTTCCCTACTGCTTTTAATATTCTTTCTTTGTTTTGTGCATTTGGTGTTTTGACTAATTTGTGAAGGAGGAATTTATTTTCTGGTCCAATATATTTGGAGTTCTGTAGGCTTCTTGTATATTTATGTGTATATCTTTCTTTAAGTTAGGGAAGTTTTCTTCTATAATTTTGTTGAAGATATTACTGGCCCTTTAAGTTGGGAGTCTTCACTCTCTTTTATACCTATTATCCTTATTTATCTTCTCATTGTGCCATGGATTTCCTAGATGTCTCAAGTTAGGATCTTTTTGTATTTTGCATTTTCTTTGACTGTTTTGTTAATGTTTTCTGTTATCTTCTGCACCTGATATTCTCTCCTCTATCTCTTGTATTATGTTGGTGACGCTTACATCTATGACCCTGATCTCTTCCCTAGGTTTTCTTTCTCCAGGGTTGTCTCCTTTATGATTTCTTTATTGTTTCTATTTCCAATTTTAGGTCCTGGACGGTTTTGTTCAGTTCCTTTACCTGTTTGTGTTTTCTTGTAATTCTTTAAGGTATTTTTGTGTTTCCTCTTTAAGGGCTTTATGACTTTACCTGTGTTCTCTTGTATTTCTTTAAAGGAGTTAGTTGTGTCCTTCTTAAAGTTCTTTATTATCATCATGAGATGTGATTTTAAATCAGCATCTTGCTTTTCTGGTGTATTGGGTTTTCAGGACTGACTGTGGTGGGAGAACTGGATTCTGATGATGCCAAGTAGCCTTGGTTATTGTTGCTTATGCTCTTGCCCTTGCCTTTCACCATCTGGTTATCCCTGGTGTTATCTGGTCTTCCACTCTCTGTCTGTGACTTGTCTCTCCTGCAAACCCATGTGTCAGTACTCCTAGGAGACCAGTTCTCTTCCGGAGGAGTTTATGTATGGAGAGTTATGGCACAAGATCATCTCAGGGTGCAGACAGAAACCAGAAGGAACCTCTCTCAATATGCTCCTTGGTTTGGGGCTGGTGAGATGGCTCGGCGGGTAAGAGCACCCGAGTGCTCTTCCGAAGGTGATAAGTTCAAATCCCAGCAACCACATGGTGGCTCACAACCATCCATAACAAGATCTGGCTCCCTCTTCTGGAGTGTCTGAGGACAGCTACATTGTACTTACATATAATAAAATAAAATAAATCTTTAAAAAAAATATGCTCCTTGGTTTCTGTGTTCTGAAGGTTCCAGGAGTGTCCACCTGAGCAGAAGTGGTGGTCTTACCTGTCCTCACAGGCTTGTCTGCACTCCTGGGAGACCAGCTCTCTCCCAGTGGTATTTGGGGATGGAACACTGTGGCACAGGTTCAGCTCTGGGTGCTCTGACACAGGATCAGCTCCAGGTGCAGACAGAAACTGGAAGGATCCTGTTCCAGGCTGCTCCTTGTATCCTGTGTCCTCATAAGTCAATATTTTAAAGAATGAGAAATTTAATGAGAAAAGATTTAATGGAATTAAACAGATCATTCCCAGAAGACAAAATAACTAATAAATATGAAAATCACACTGCTCCCCAGGAAATAAGAAAAGTGAACAGAAGCAAAGAGCAACTATTGCATATGTATCACATGACTGGAAAAAATTCAGGTAGCCTGATATGACATTTACAAAACTAACTTTGAAAATAATTAAAGACTTGATGGAATTGAGACATACACATCTTACTCCACTGAAATTCAGCTCTTTAGTTTGTCTATATAAAAATTCACAAATGTAATAAAAGTCCTAGAGCAGCACAAATATTGCAGTGCATTTATAAAACAAAATATTATAAAACTAACATCTACTAGCTAATTTTTGTTTATATTCACAATATTAAATCATATAATTGTGGGTCAAATGGACACATGAGAGTTTTTAAAGTACAATGGATATAGAGAACAGCTTATTTCAGATAGCCATATTGAGAAAGATTCAGAGGGGAATTTGCAAATCAGAGCAAGCATCATAGATTGGTGTTCAAGCAATATAATAATTAACATAAAATGAGATATTTTTATTGATTCTGGATGGTAGGTGAATGAATTTCTTGTATTAACTTTTGATGAATAGAGAGAAGATGGGTAAAATACCTCCTGAGAAATTTATTATTGGAGACCAAAGAAATAGGATAGTTTGTAAAATAAAACTGTGAATGACAGAGAAGGAATTGATTTCTATTTTTCAGATGGTTAATACTAAATAATATTCCTAAGAAACTGAGAACAAGTCACTGGAGAAATTTGTGATTCAAGTGAGAGAATGACTAGCCTACTGAATGACAGGTTCTACTGAAAAGCAAAAGAGAAAGGCATTAATATAGCAATGAAGTCACTGATATAGAAATATTTTATGCATCAAAAAGACAGAAAGAAAATGGGGGTCAAGTTTATACAGTTTGGAATATAATACTAGGAGTCTGCTGGTTGATTATGACGGATCATCTTACATGGAGCTTTTGTTGCCAGTGAAGAGTGAAAAGCTGCAGGAACTTTCCATTGTTGCCTCTGAAATTGAATCTGGTGGGAGAAGTGGATTCCAGAGGTTGCTGAGTTGATACAGAATATAATAGAGTGTTTTTTAAAGATGGGAGCCTCCAAAGGAAGAATTAATGACCTATACTTCCCTTCCCTCTGAGGTCCACATTCACACCTCTGTGCAAATGATTGTCAACTTCTCAAAATATAATATCTTCATCTTGGAAATGGGTACTTCTTGTAAACAAAATCTTAATGAAGATGTTGACAGAACAGCTTTATTATGGCAAAAGGCCAGCTTTAGCTCCCAGTTAAGAAATTATCCCAAGAGAAATATAGGATGGACATGTAAACAACTTAGAAGATGTGAAGGGAGGTACAGCTTATTCTTAGAATTTATGACCCTAGACACACACATCTGAGAGATGAACACCAGCTGTCATGCAGCACATATTAAGAGGGCTTCCATGACAAAAATGATAAAGCAATTCAAATGTGATGGCTTCAGCTTTCACTTTGAAATATGAAGGTAGGTTATCAGCTGCGAATGATGAAGAGAGGGTTTGAGAAGTGAATTAGATTTGAGGTACTTATTTTGAACTATGTGAGAGAGAGAGAGAGAGAGAGAGAGAGAGAGAGAGAGAGAGATTAGAGACACACTGACACACTGACAAGGTCTTGGGGATTTTTTCCACTTAGAGATTAGGTAAAAAGGCAGACCCTGCTATGTTTGTGAACTTCCTCATATGGAGTTGAGTGCCTCTGTGAATTCTGTAATGAAAGAGATCAATAATTTGTACTGGGAATGGGAATTTTAACAAAAGCTAAGAAAATAATAAAACAACACACTGTATGCATGGATCCAATAAGGTCACATGATCCCATAGAATGGCAGGAGTTAGAAAGAATAAAAATGGAGCCATGAGAAGAAACACCTGAGGGTGAAGTACCATATCTTTAGAACACAGGGAGAGTGTAGGAGACAGGGGATGTATAAAGCTTCTGAGAGATAGAATAGACAGGTGACACCAGGGACTGCAAGAGGGATTTAGCCTTCCAATATTAATGTCAGCCCTGATCCAACCTGCAGATTCCAGAAGCATAAGATAACCACTCTTTGTGGTTTCAAGCCACTGACTTCTTGGTGATTCTTTATAGTTGCAACAGAAAATTATTGTCAGTGGCTACTAATATTTAAAATCAACAGTTATGAAATGCCTTTGAAAGAATAAGCCACATGTTGTAGAGACAACAAAAGTTAAATGAAATTCCTCAACCCACAGTTCCCAACAGAATATGAAAAGATCCACTTCACAGAATTACAGTGATGGCAGTGCCAACACTTAAAAGTACATTCCTTTAAACTCCCCACATACACTCAAGTATTAGCTTCATTCTAAAAGTTTTTATAGTTCTGAAATTATCTTTTCCAATAAAACAAATATGTCTCCATATGTCTGTGAGCACTGCCTATTAACATACCATGATTATTTATTTAAAGCTCACATTGTCATTTACCATCTTTGGTATTAGAATAAATTTTATAATTAGTGCCATACTGTTAAAACACCTTTCCTATTTTCATAAAAAGAATTTATATTCCTCTCACATAACTGCTCATGGAAATTGATAGAAAGGTGACTCTAGATACAGGATAGTTTAATAAAACCTTTCTTTAAAAAAATTTGGGAGTAATTTTTAAAGCAAAGAGCTATAATATTAGGTACAGACATGAATATTTTGTAAAGGATGAAATTGTAAGCTACAGGTTTTTCAGAAGATAAATAACACAAACTCAAGAAAATCCTAAAACTAAAGTAAGTTCTTGTTACATAACTATGCGGCATCCTGTTCTGAAACTTGTTTCCTATGTATTTTGCACACACACTCATCGCAAGAGAACAATTTTGCAATATTATTTTTGGTAAAAATAAGAACTTGGGTTGTAGCGCCTGTGGCTAGCATATCAAAAGATAATTTAATCTTTCCTCTGCAATGGTTGACTGAATTTAATTTTTCTTTGTTATTAACAGTCTACAAACTTTATTTTTAGCTTCATAATGAATTATTGGCAATGACATGTAAATTGTAAAGACTATGATCTGGTAGTATTTTTTGAGAACATTTTAATATATTCTCAGATTTAGAAGACTTTTTTTTTTTTCTAAGCAAGTGGTTGAGTAGTTCCTACTGTAAACCCTACTTTTGCCTCTATCATTGGTCTACTTAAAGGGACAAACACCTTTCAAGAAGGGGCAGTATGAATGCAGTAAAATCTCTGGCCCTCTATACTACAACCTCTAGATGAGTCAACATACATATGAGGACAATTGCAATTTTACATGGAATTTCTAAAAGCCTCATAATTTTAGACTGAGCTCAAACAAAATATCTCCAAAATTAAATTACTATTAATTAGATTAACCAATCTCTGCAGCCACTGGACATGAACAAGTGGGAACTTTGTAGAAACAGAGTAGGAAGACTATAGCTAACATCTATTTTAATTAACAATTCCAACACTGCAATTATTCTAAAAACAAATAATTAAGTGAATGCCCACTTCAATTCCCTCAAAAAGGTATGTGGAAAAGGCATATGAAGTTTCACTAAATACTAAGTTAATCTCACTGTTAGAGGCCCAGAAACAATCAATTGACAAAGGAAGACTAGAGAAAACAAAGAGGTATTCAAATAAAAAACTACATATTGGAATAGCAATGGAAAAACAAAATAGATATGAAAAGTAATAAACATAGCCATGGCAATAAAGCAATCATTGAGGATAAGTTTTAGCTTTCAGAAAAATGAAAATCTATTTCCCTGTCCTCTGACTTTATAGCCCAAATCCCTGGGTATTACATATACAAAACTAATACAAGGAAGCTCTGAAAAGTGGAGAAAGGCAGTCGGCTGAGAAGTAACCTGATCTAAGAGACAATCCATAGCAATGTTCCTGGGGTTTTCCCCACAATATGTTGCAACTAAAACATGCCAATGGAGACAGGACAAAAGTTCAACTAAAAGCCTATTCTTTCCGTTCAGATAGTAAAGAAAAAATTCAATCTAGGGAGTCTAAACTATGGTGGAAAAATAAAGAATATGACCTGTTCTCACTTAGACCTGAAAAAGCTGAATAGGAAGATCTGAATGTCACCTCAACAGACCCTATAAAAGTATACCCCATAGGAAAACCAGCAGTCTCAACTAACCTGGACTGCTGAGATCTCTCAGACACTGAGCCACCAACCAGGCAGCATACAAGAGCTGGTCTGAGGCCCCCAACACACATTCAGCAGAGGACTGCCTGGTCTGGCCTCAGTGAGAGCCATATTTAATGCTTAAGAGACTTGAGGCTTCAAGGAATGGGGAGACAGAGGCAAGGAGGAATGAGATGAGAAACTGTGGGAGGGCAGACCAGAAGGGAGGTAATGGCTGGAATTAAAAATAAAAGTAAAGTATTCAGAGCAGAACAAGCTGAAGGAAGAAAGGGTATCTCCAATGGCTCCTGAGAGAAATTCCAACCTCTTCATCCACCATGTGTTCCTGGATTCTATCCCTACCTAGTATTACCAAGGATTCTCCTCCCATCATTTCAGACTGGCAACATATAGGACGAATGAGAAGTCAGGACTTTGACCACTTCTCAGAGGTCAGTGGAAATGCTCAAGGGGATATCAGTAGAGGCCAGATAAGGGAGCCTTGATGAGTGACCCCTCCTATCATACCCAGCATGGTATCAGCAGAAGGTGGCTAGAAATACGGAACTGCCACTCATGTCCAACAGTGACAAGCCTCTGTCTCATTTGGTATCAACAGAGGAAAAGTAGCAAATTTAGACTTTGTAGTAATAAAGTAGGGCCTCATTTCCTCTGCTGAAGAGAAGGTAGAGGGAGGAAGCTAAAGGGGGTGTAAAACCCTATAGCCTCACAATTAGTGAAAATGCCTGTAAAACCCTGTAGCTTCACAATTAGTGAAAACACCTGTAAAACCCTATAGCCTCACAGTTAGTGAAAATGCTTGTAAAACCCTATAGCCTCACAGTTAGTAAAAACACCTGTAAAACCCTATAGCCTCACAATTAGTGAAAACACCTGTAAAATCCTATAGCCTCACAATTAGTGAAAATGCCTGTAAAACCTTATAGCCTCACAATTAGTGAAGCTGCCTGAGGTTTGATACAAAACAGTCCATCAATAACATGGAAAATATGAACCTGCCCAAAACTCAACAAAGGCCTAATTTAAGACAATAGAAATCCTAGATTCTTTGGACAAGTAGCATCATGAAAATAATTCAGTGAACAGTTATAAATAGTCCTGCATCATTTGAGAGAAAGAAAAAGAGACAGAAACACTCATTAAAGCAACATAATATACAAAAATATATTTACAGAAATTTTGAATTAAATCTAATGACTAGATTTTTTAAAACTCAGCAAATAGTCTCAACAGAAGAATGGAAAAGGCAAAGGAAAACAGTGAGAATTTGGAGCTAAAATAGAATCTGCTTAATTTAGAGGAACTAGACTGGTTAGAGATATGCAGAGATCTATAGAACGGTAACAGAAAACTCTGCTGGCCTTGTTAGTAACAGAAGAGGACGAGGGGATGGAGTTGGGAAAGTATTTAAAGATGTGCTATATTAAAAAATAAAATTTAAAAATTTAAAAATCTTTTGCCTAAAGAGGTTGTACATAACTCAAGGAAAATATATAAACTAGAATGTGTTATATTAACATGCCGTTTCTGTTCTAATAATTTATCCCAAACTTTAAAATACTTTATATCAGATGTCCCAAACATTATAAAGGCATCAGTCAGTACTGCTTAATCAAGACAGCTGTGTTCTGTCCTGAAGCTTTATGAGAGATTATTTCCTTGGCCTCTCAACTTGCAGCAGCTTCCACATTCCCATTTCTCTCTTCATGGACCTTGTTCCTCTATCTTCTGCTCCCTAGCACCTTTCCCTTCTTGCTTTCCACCTCTGCCCCTCTAGCATCTCCTACCTCCTTCCCTGTCTCTGACACTCCTCCTAGTTGTTATTGCACTGGCTCCACCCAGACAAACCCTGTTAATCTTTCTTCCGGATGATTTTTAAGCATGTTTGCAAAGGTGCTTGTCACATTCCCATTTTAGTGACTAGGATGTAGACAGCGTGGAGAGCTGTTACCCTTTATATTACACAGTTTACAGAACAAAGCAAACAAACAGACAGCAACAACAGCAACATGACAAATCACCAGCAAAATACCTTGGAAACAGGAGAAGCAAACTGAGTGTTATCTTATTTCTCACCAGGAAACATAGTGAGGGAAAAGCAATTAGAATGTGTTTTTTGCTAAATGAAACAACCCAGAATTCTATCTATAGTAAATTAAAAATAAACATTTTCTTTTAAACTAGCTGAGGAAATAGCACAGCAATTAAAGCAGTTGCCATGTCAGAAATAATTCAGATCCCAGTGTCCATATAAGTACATGTGGGACTGGTGGCCTACATGTAATTCCAGACTTAAAGACAGAATGAGGATCCCCATATAACACTGCCAAGCAAGATTAGCCAGATCATTGAGCTCTGAATCTGACTGAGATCTTGTATCAAGGAACTATGATTAAGAACAATTATAGACCATTCCAAATATCAATATCACACACATACACACATTCATGAGCATATGCATACATATGTGTACCACACACACACACACATACATACATGAAAGGAAAAAAAAAGGTTAAGACACTTGCAGAGGTTACAGACATAGCTTATTGACAGAGTACAATGCTAGAAGGCATATTTGGTGGATTAATTTTCTGTATTGAAAAATAAAGCAAATAAAATGACATTACAGTTGAGCAAAAAGTTTTGGAAATTTGTCTACAAAGTAACTTTCCTCAAGAGAATTCCTCATACAACTATTGAGAGCCATTTAAAGACATATACCTCAAAACAAACCAGTAACAGTAAAATGAAAACAGTCACATGACTCACAGGAAGCACTAAAAAAGGAGATAAAAGCAAAACAGAGAGATAATGATAAATGTTAAAGAACAGAGTATAAATTGTATCCTCCAGTATATCACAAATTATATTAATTGCAAACATCCCAGTGCTCTGATTAGAAAGAATTTGGGAAATCCAACAGTCTACTTCAAATATAACAATAGCACAGCAGGTCGACAGAAACAGAATAACAACAAAGAAACATATACATGAAAAAAGTCATTGATATACTTTGACTGGCTATATTGCTATCAAATAATTAGAAGAAACAAAATTACAGATATCAGTGCTTTGAACAGTAATGAAAGGATTAACTCACACAGAAGATGCAAACCCCATAGCTGAGACACATGAGATATATATTTTGATAGAACTCAGACAAGGATTGGACAAACCAGAATTATCCTGGAGATTGAAAGTATCTCTCAGACTCTAGAAATGGCTCAGCAATTACTACTACAACACTATTCTTCCAGAAGACCGGGTTTCAATTCCCAGAACCCACCTGCTGCCTCACAACTATCTCAAACTCTAGTTCCAGGGAAAATTATGTTCTTTTCTGGACCTCCCAGGTATTAGGCATATATATGATACACAGACCTATATAAAAACAAGCTCTCATACCCCTATAAAAATAAGATAAAATAAATTTAAAGTTCCTCTCTCAACATTTGGCAATACTATTAAAAGTCTCTAAGAATATATAAAATTTCAACATCAGCCAACAAGGTACAAGTGATGTTTAAGGAGGATTGGTTAAATATATTTTCTAAACATGTAAAATCAAATTTGCAACAGCACAGAAACATCAAAATACATGAAAATTCTAAGAAATGTACTGGTCTTAAATAAATACCCTATAGAAGACCAGGAAGTTTCTGTGATAATTTCTTCTAAGAAGGACATGTGGTGGCCTCCACAAGACTGTCAAAGACTACATGAGTAGACAAACATTTTACCCTTGATGGAAGAAAAGTTGACAAGGCCACAACTGAAAGGAGCTGAAGACAGCAAATTGTTGCTTAGGATTAAAGAACCAGCTCTCCCTCTACTCCATTCATTAGAGAACTACAGTAGTAAGTGTTTATGCCTAAATACATGCAACTGAAGCAATGTTATGGTCTCAACAGGTTATAATATATATTAAGGGATTATAAATTTAAGGGGATGTGTTGAGGAGTTACAGGAGAAGTTGGGATGGGGTAGAAGTGATCACTTCCTATAACAAAAATATCTGAGAGAAGTTACATACATACACACACACACACACACACACACACACACACACACACACATATATATATATATATATATATATATATATATATATATATATACATAAATATACATAAACATTTGTGAAAATTAAAGTTTATCAAAATTTGAAGGAGAGAGTTAACCCAATGCTGAGAGGGATTCTGTGCCAATAAATCCTTATATCAAAGAGTAAAAATTCATAAGCCATAACCAGGCTCTAGAAACAAATTATGGGAAAGAATGAAACAATACCAAAACAAAGATAGAAAATAACACACACACACACACACACACACACACACACACACACACACACACATGAAATTTAAGGGTGTTACAATAAACTTGGCTTTCTTTCACTAGTGTAAAGCTCCTTATCCACCCTTCTTATATGATTTCATGATGGTTGAACTGCTGTTACTGGGTTTGGTTTAAGAAAGCATCAAAAGGACAGTTGTCATCATTCCCATTTCTAGCTTAAATCTTGAAGCTCTGAAATGCTGGCCAAGATAAGCAATTAATCTCACATAGGAGGAAAGCTTAATGTAACTAACTATAAAGTTGGTTACTCTTTTAACAAATTTAACTGTTTAGTTAAAAAAGAGACAGTGACATTAAACAATTGTCAACTGTAAGAAAGCTAAGTGAGTCTTCTCTTCTCAGGTTTCAGATTTAGAAGTTTTACAGAAACATGAAATAAAGTGCCATTGGCTATACACAGAGTAGGGAAAGAAAAAATAGTCTATTCTAGTTTAAAGTCATTCACAGTCTCCATTTACCTGTCCCTGGACAAAAAGTCAGAGCTGTCAAGAATTGCCATACTCACCAACTCCGAAATGATCAAGTCCCCATAAAGTCTGTGTCTTTAATTTTCAAAGATCAAAGAGTTCTATTAAGCTTTACTCCTGAGCAATATAAAATAATTGTACACTATGCTGTCCCATAAAAGAGGTTGCACTCAATAATAGAAGGAGCTTTTAACTTTCAAGATGGCTTACAGCAAGATATCTGATACTTCTGTTGCTAAAAGAAGAAAAATCTAGAATTGTCACCTCCAGGACAGTCACCTAGTTACCTAAGAGTGATTACGTAAGTATAAACTTTTCTCTGGTTTGCTGAAAAGATAATTAATTCAAGTGTTACTCTTTAGATACTCTTTTATTCTACAACCCATTCACTAATTTTGTTAATAATTTGTAATATTTCTACAAGAGGAAACTGGCAGTAAGGTATGTATTTATTAAATATTAGGTCCCTCTCCCTTGTGTGCTCTCAGTCCTCTGAGACAGTGATCACTCTGAGGACCTTATAGATGAAGATGCTTATCCTGATCCAATACACAAGATCTTATATTTGCAGGCAGGACCTCAGTCCTGGTCTTGGGACTATGAGACCCATATGCTATCCACTACTACAAACACTAATACAGATACAACCTGAGAGATGAGGAAAATAACTGAATCTGAAAGATACTAAATAACATGAGATATTTGCCATTGTTCTTTGGAAAAACATAGTGATAGAGTAGATAGATATTCAAGGAGAGTTTATTTGATTGGACTACATGATGTGGATGTCTTCGTCCTGGAGCCACTGAAAACTTGGTCACTGCTCAGCCTGCGAGTCTGAATACCTCAACAGTGTCAATGCATGTGGCACTGATGGCTTAGTGGATTCCTAGAATCTACCAGTCTTCCATTCACATTGGAAGAATAAAGAAGCTAGGTTCTGAGAACACTGGAGGGTGTCTGCAGTAGCAGGGTGGATTAACTCATAAGCAAGCCACAAAGACAAGCAGGACAAAAACAAAGGCTTTCCTTCAGTTCTCTTTATATGTAGGCAAGAAGAACAAAGTGAAATACACATTCCAGCTAGGGCTTCCCATTTCAGTAAATATAAACAATAAAATCCCTTCCAGGCATGCTCAAAGGATCTTCCTGTCTAGGCAAGTCACCACAGATATACCCACAAGCATGTTTTGTGGGGAATCCTAGAGCCTGTCAAGTTTACAGCAGTGTTAACTATCACAAATGCTTATGTTAAGATTTCACAGTTGACCAAGTTAGAGGTTGGAGTTAAGGCTCTAAATGTTGGCCATGTCTTTCTTTGCTTCTTTAGCTATACATTAGTGGTTATGCTGGGCTACAAACCACTGCCCTTCCTCCTATCAGAATCAGAATGGAAATGAGGCCATTAGTCACTTTGAAGAAAACTTGAATGAATCCCATTAGTCATAAGCACAGAATCTTGGGGGCATGTCTTAGAAACTCTCTCTGGGATATTTTCTATGCAATTATGACTTTGTTGCTCTTATCAAAGCACTGTCTGCTAGCATTTAGGGAATGCAGAAGCCTGCTGATATGCCTGGTGAGCCAATGAGCATTTTTGTCACTCAGAAGCAGAAAACCAGACAATCATCACTTTTACAGGATGTTAGCTAGCCAGGCATAGGTCAGTCAGGAATTCATCTGGCTGTTTTCTGTCCTTTGTAAAGACTGACATGATAAGCAGAAAATCAAGACTTCCAGAGGTCCTTAAGCCCTTCCCTTATTACCTTAAGCAATATGTAATATTCTTATATTCTTACTTGCAATGGCAAAATAGAAACCCAACAAAAGCTTCCTTGAAGTGTAAGCTATTTTTGAAAAGGAGACACATAGATGTTTATGATATCATTGTCAATTAGCATACAGGATTAAATTATCTGATCAAATAACACATAAAGTAAAATAACAAAATATTTCTATTCCCCAGTAACCTTTATTTTAATTAATTGAGAATCATAAATTATTACCTAGACATGACAGAGATTGTATACCCATGAACTTCACCAATATGGCTCCCAAGATAAAGATAATGACCATACAAGCTAATATGCTAATGAGTATTAGAGAAAGTCCACAAGGTCCCATTCCTAGATGAATAGTTAATGGTACTCAATGATTTTGAGAGAATCAGTTTCCCCCATAGATCATCTCAAAGTAACTATTCTGGAAACCCTTACCCCTGAGCAACTAAACGGCCTCAGTAGTTTGTATATGCATAAAAATAATAATTAACAGGGGTCGGGCCATGAGTTTGGGAGGGAGAAGAAGAGCTAATGAATAATTTGGAGGGTATGGTAATGTAGATCCATTGCAAGGGCATGAAGTGCTCAAAAAATAACGTTTGTTTTTTGTTTGTTTTTTTGTTCGTTTTGTTTTGTTTTGTTTGTTTGTTGGTTGGTTGGTTTTTTGGTTTTTGAGACAGGGTTTCTCTGTGTAGGCCTGGATGTCCTGGAACTCACTTTGTAGACCAGGCTGGCCTCGAACTCAGAAATCTGCCTGCCTCTGCCTCCCTAGTGCTGGGATTAAAGGCTTGCGCCACCATGCCTGGCAAAAAATAAAGTTTTATAAAAGAGAAATAAACATTTAACTCACTGTATAGCTTTTGAGGATATCATCTCATGTGCTTCAAACTATCAATCAATAAGCTATTTAGCCAAGGATGCCCTTAAAATCCTAAAGCTTCTGTTTCTGCCTCCCAAGTGCTTAGAGTACAGGCACCTCTAACAACTTATAGATTAAACCACAAAATCTTTCTGATTTTGAAAGAGAAAAGGAGATATGATTGTTAACATTTTCAAAGTATATAGTTAAAAAGTCCACTTAAAATAATGTCATTAAATCTTTGCATGTCTTTCAGGCAGACGGTAATGTCACTAACACCATTAAGATCCCAAAAAGATAAAGTCAAGGACTAAAGGCCTTAGCTTTACTTGAAATCTCATGTTCCTTTCTGACTTACATCTTTCCTTAAGAGCTAACAGTCATGAATGTAAATGATAGAGGGATAAAAGCTATCCATTGATCCCATCCAGGTTTTACCTTATCAGAAATTAAAATTCTATGGTAATTTTCAAAAGCATCTCTAGACCTATTGAATGTATCTCTTTGTACCAGGAAGGAATTTCTGGATGCACTCTGAGGTTAACTCATTTGAGGACATAAAGTAATGTAGCTCTTTGTTTCCCAACAACAGATAGAAGAAGGGAAAACATACATCTCATGAATCACATGAGATGATATCCTCAAAATGAAGAAGTGGACCATATTTTAAAAGTAGAGGCTCAGTTTGTTCCTACTCATAGTCTTGACTCTGTTCTAAACCATCAAAACATGTTTTCATACACAGAGATAAAACTCTTAATAACATTCCTTTCAAACATTGTGACCTAACCTGCCAACCTTGCAAGTTCCACTGCTGTTTGAGTGAGACAGAATTATTACTTTCTGAGAAAGAAAAATATACTAAAATACTATGAATTCCCAGCCCTCCCTCATCCTCTCCTTTATGGAAAGAGACTTAGCTTTGAGAAGAGGTTTCAACCATGGGCATCCTGATCAGAGGAAGAGAACTTGTACATGATGTGAATGAATTTCGTGTAGAGATAAGAGATGAGTTCTTTGGATGACATGGAGTAAGGCTCTCAGGAAGACTACATGTGGCCTGGAAAGACAGAGGTCACCACAAGAGGAACAGCAAAATGAAGATGTTGCTCTGAGAAGACAAACACAGGCGGTTAGTCTTTCTGTTGGTGATCCTTACTTCTGAGGTCCTCTTGCAAGGCTGAGGAAAGAGACCTGGGACAACATTTCCTGGAGGAAGACTTCTCCCTTCCCTACCACACTCAAAGTGCCAAAGGGCAGAACTCCATTCTAGGTGTTATGTGGGAACCAGAGAAAAATGAAAGAGTTAGACAAAAAGAGGAAATGTCAGACCAAGACACTGAGCCTTGGGCAAGCATGCAATGCAGATTCAATTCCTTTTTTCCTAGCCTTATGAAAAAGCTGGTCCTCAGTTATAGTGAGGCCTAATTCAATCAAGTTTTTTTATTGTTTGCTTGTTGACAAGAGCTTTCTGTATTCAAAGCTGCACTGGAAAGTACTGTCCCTAATAATGACCTTGAACTTCTGACCCTCTTGCCAGTTTGTCCACAGGTCAACAATTCTGGGATTCTGGGTGTGAGCCATGATATCCTGCTTAGAAGATACTACAAGTCAAGCCCAGGGCCTCATGTGATCAGGCCAAACTTGGTACCAACTGAGCTACATGCTGAGCTTCAAAGAAAAGAATATTCTATTTGTAGCTAATGAGAGTAGATTTTAAAAAAAAAGAACATTCCTGAAGTCTTATATATATATTAGTGGAGAAGAAGTCATTTGGCACAACTTACTTCATGAAATGTTACAAATATGACCTTGACAAAACCTTCTAATATGTCCAGAAAGGGCCAGGTGGCTGAGGACCAGAGATGTAAAGAAGAAAAGCAAGAAGAAACCAAGGAAACCAACCTATGCCTCCCTGAAATCTACCAAGCATACCTGTGTGGAATCATCTAAAGCAAAGCATTGTTAGAAAGAAACACAAAGATTGGAGCTCAGACAAAAGGAGGACGATCCAGATACTGTCCAACTCGGAGATCAATCCCATAATCAGCCACCAAATGCAAACACTCTTGCAAATGCCAGCAAGATTTTGCTGAAAGGACCCTGATATAGCTGTCTCCTGTGAGGCTATGCCAGTACCTGGCAAACACAGAAGGACATGCTCACAGTCAGCTACTGGATAGAACACAGGGCCCCCAATGGAGGAGCTAGAGAAAGTACCCAAGGAGCTAAAGGGGTCTGCAACCCTATAGGTAGAACAACAATATGAACTAACCAGTACCCCCAGAGCTTGTGTCTCTAGCTGCATATGTAGCAGAAGATGGCCTAGTAGGCCATCAGTAGGAGGAGAGGCCCCTTGGTCTTTCAAACTTTATATGCCCTAGTGCAGGGAAACACCAGGGTCAAGAAGTGGAAGTGGGTGGGTAGGGGAGCAGGGTGGGGGGTGGGGGAAGGGTATAGGGGACTTTAAGGATAGCATTTGAAATGTAAATGAAGAAAATACCTAATAAAAAATAGAAAAAGAAATAAAGAAACACATGAACCTTGGAATCTCTGCTCACTCTCTCTCCAGTTCAGTATGAACTTCCAGCTGCTGGGCTGCATACCTCACCTCCATCAATTCAGATAAATGCAGCTTTCCTGAAAGTGACGCCTTAAGTGTTGTTAGTGCTAAGGCCCCTTGAAATGTTCCTTAGAGATTTACTAACTGTGAATAGTTTATTAGAGGAGGATTACTCTGATCTCTGTCAGTTCTTTTTTTATTATTGCATATTTTCTTCATTTGCATTTCAAATGTTATTCCCTTTCCTAGTTTCCTCTCTGAAAGTCACTACCCCTGCTCTGCTCCCCAATCCACCCACTCCTGCTTCCTGGCCCTGACATTCCCCTATACTGGGGCTTATAATCTTTGCAAGCCTCTCCTCCCATTGATTGCCTACTATGCCATCCTCTGCTACATATGCAACTAGAGACACAAGCTCTGGGGGGGTACTGGTTAGTTCATATTGTTGTTCCACCTATAGGGTTGCAGACCCCTTTAGCTCCTTGGGTACTTTCTCTAGCTCCTTCATTGGGGGCCCTGTGTTCCATCCAATAGCTGACTGTGAGCATGCACTTCTGTATTTGCCAGGTGCTGGCATAGTCTCACAAGAGATAGCTATATCAGGGTCCCGTCAGCAAAATCTTGCTGGCATATGCAATAGTGTTTGGGTTTGATGGTTGTATATAAGGGACTCTGCCAGTTCTTATAAACAAACAAATAGGTGTTGTTTAGAGTGATCTCATCAAAGAAGATTTTACAGGCTTCTTTCCTAAAATGACCAGGAAATTTTATTTTAAAAAGAAGTCATTGGTCAGTTTTTAATGTTTTAAAATTGATTTCCAATTTTGTCGCGCGCGCGCGTGTGTGCCTGTGTGTGTGTGTGTGTGTGTGTGTGTGTGTGTGTGTGTGTGTTCTAGTTTGGTTTCTTTCTGCTGTGATAAAACTGTGACCAAAAGAAACTTGAAGAAGAAAAGGTTTAACTTGGCTTACATTTCCCTATCGTAGTCTATCAGTGAGGGAAGTCATGGAAGGAATTCAAAGCAGGGACCTGGAGGCAGGAACTGAGGCAGAGAGAGTGCAGGAGTAGACTGCTCTCTATGGTTCACTCAAACGTTTTTTATACTTCAGAGTAGTTTCCCAGAGGCTAGCACTACACACAGTGAGCTAGCCCTTCCCACATAATAATCAGGCAAGAAAATTCCCACACAGATTTATTTATAGGCCATTTGGTAAAGGATTGTCTCAATTGAAATTTCTTCTTCACACATGAATCTAACTTATGTTAACATGACATAAAAAAAAACTAGCCAGTATAGCATATAGGTATGTGTGTGTTTACATATATGTTCATATATGATACTGATTTTTGGAAAACTATGCATAAAGAGTGTAGTTACACAGGTATTTACCTCTTTGGGAAGTATGGCCTCAACAGCAGTAATAACTTCTAAGGTCTATGAAAGTCACAGGAAAGCCATGTCCTTTCTTTTCCATTCCTTTCTATAATTATCCCCTGCTCATCCTTTAAGATTTAGTCAAGGGACTTAGTTCTGCAATGATGCTGCTTGAAATGGAAGTGGAAAAGTAAAAGATGTTTCAGAAACAGTTCAACACAGCCATTAGCTGCAGACAAGAATCAAAGCGGAATGAGCCAGTCAGGGCCTTGGTCAGATTTGCACAGTGCCCTCTATTCTGCAAGGCCTTTGGGAAGGTAAAACACGAAATGAGCAAGGCTGTTAACGCTGGCAGGAGCAAGTCCAAATTACTTTACAAACATAATGAAGAAGGGAAATCCATAGACTCTCATTTCCTCTCCCTGGTTATGGTCAACCCTTATCTGCCAATCAATTCCAACAATTGATTGGCTAATAGAATGCTGCATTTACAGCTGCAGGAAATGGTGAGTTCAACATTACTGGGAAATAACTGCCTAAAGGAAGAAAAGGGAATTGGCAAGGAGAAAGGAACATGGGGACACCTTCCATGCAGAGAGTTATTGTGTAGATACACACACACACACACACACACACACAGTTTTGCTATAGAAATGTTTATTTTGGATTGGAAAAAATCAAACTGCTCTCTTTGCAACTATGTTAAGAAAAATTTTCAAGAATTGCAAAAATAGCTTTACTTTTCATTGTTCAGATAATGATCTATTCTTGTTTTGTACATTCTAATTGTACCTTTTCATTGTCTCTGACTGGAAAGGAAAAAGGGAGCACACACTTATTTGACTATAAACAATGAAAATTAGGTACCTACTGGCTAGGATATTCCTATCATTTTTAATTGAATTAATAATGTCCATTTAAGTCATTGTGGTTGTTAACTACAAAGGCTTAGAAAACTTCTTCCAAAGCCTCAAGTATCCCCCTATGCATTATGTTGTTAACTTGATGAAGAAATTAAGTCTCCTTAAGTATACTTAGGAGTCTAGTTCCTGAGTAAAATCCACATGGGTTTTGACTAAGAAGGTATAGTTTTCTAGGGTTTATAGTAAATGTTCAGTGTTCAAAACTTCAAATGGAAATGTGTAAACATTCCAGAGGTTATAAATGACCAGTGTCTGTCAAGTACAAAGAAAACCAGAGGTGAAGAAGTCTAAAATAACAACAAAGTACCACGAAGAATGTCAATAGCAAAGATTCGGTGGGCACACATTTGTTAGTGGGTTTTCTGCTACTATCATGAAATATCTAAAATAACTAATTTATGAGAAGAAAAGGTTTATTTGGGTTTACAAGTTTGGAAGAATCACCCAAGACAAAGGAGATTCTTATATTCTTGCTGGTTGAAGAGCACAGTGCAAAGGAAAACACATACATCACCTACCAAGGGACAAGTGCAGAAGGAACAGCTAGTTTCATACATCCCTTTGAAAGGGCACACACCCTGTGACAATTAGTATTGGCTGTTAACTTTATAGAACCCATTTAGAATCATCTAGAAAACAAATATCCATACAATCCTGTGAAGGGCTACGTAAATTGGGCTATTGTTTGTGCATGTGTGTGATGGATTGCCTAGATCAGATTATAGTCTGGTTGTGAGTATAATGGATTGTCTAAATTGGGTTAGAGTCCGAGCATATGTATAAAGGATTATCTATGATGGCTTAACTGTGAGGCATATGTATGAGGGACTGTCATGATTGTATTAGGAGTCTAAGTGTTATCTACATTAGCTTAGTTGAGGAAGAAAGACTAATGTGAAGCATGGAGCAAATAGAAAGAGAGAATAGAGCTATCATTATCTGGTCTCTGACCATGTGTGTAGTGTGGTCAACTGCCTTTTGCTCCTGCCACCAGAGCTTCCAAACCACAAGAACCATAACCTCAAATTGAGAGACAAAATAAACTCACCCATGAGTTACTTTTGTCAAAGGTTTTATCACAGAAAAAATAACTAAGATACTCTCCATGGCCTACAACTCTCCAATAGTCTTCAGTGCCTGAGCACTCCATCACCTCCCAGTGGTGTCAACCTGAGCACCACGCCTTCTATGTATAGACCCTGATAACACTTTTATCCATTTATCCATTACAAGATAAGTGGCCATTGTAAAGCTCAAAATGACACATTTAGAGTAAATGCTAGAATGCTGTTTTTTTGTTTTGTTTTGTTTTGTTTTTGAAATTATGACTCTGGGCATTTATTTAAACATCATGTTTTTTGTTCTAATGTTAAAAATTACAAAACAGTCTAAATCATCCAGTGGTCAGTAGTGTTAAAAGTTATCATTACTGGAGGTGGATTCTACAAGTTCCCTCTCCCCACTGTTGGGCATTTCATTTAAGGTCCCTCCATTTGAGTCTTGAGATTTTCTCACTATGCAGGTCTCTGGTACATTCTAGAGGGTCCCTCCACCTTCCACCTCCTGAGGTTGTATATTTCCATTCATTCTGCTGGCCCTCACACCTCAATACTTGATCATGTTACCATTTTCCTTTACAGTGGATGGATGGGGTTACCATCACACAGTCAAAAACTCTGAACCAGAATTGTTCCTGCCTAAAAGAACTGTGGGGACAAAAGTGGAGAAGAGACGGAGGGAAAGGAGGTTCAACGATGGACTCAAATTGGGAAAGTTCCAAGGGGAGGCTCAAGAGGAGGCTCCAAGGCTTGACATTATTACTGATGCTATGATATATTTACAGACAGGAGCCTAGCATGGCTGCCCTCTAAGAGGCCCAACATGCATCAGACTGAGATGGAAGCAGATACTTACACCCAACCAATGGTCTAAAGTCAGGGACCCCTGTGGTTGAATTAGGGAAAGGCAGGGAAAAATTGAGGAGGAGGGTGACCTGATAGGAAGACCAGCAGTCTCAACAAACCTGGATCCCCAAGATATCTCTGACACCAAGACACTCACCAGGCAGCATACACTAGCTGGTCTGAGGCCCCTAACCTAAATACAAGAAAGGACTGCCTGGTCTGGCCTCAATGAGAAAAGACACATCTAACTCTTGAGAGACTTTAGGCACCAGGGAATGGGGAGACTTGGCAGAGTGTGGGGGCCTTGGGGTGTGTGAGGATGTGGGGAGATCCTCTTGGAGACAGGGGAAGGAAGGATGGCATGAGAAACTCTTGGAGGGCACTATGGGAGGGGGATAATACTGAACTGTAAAAAAAAAAGATTAGAGATAATAAAAAAATAGGTTATCATTATTTATGACCTATGAAAATATTCGTTGTGTTCCTAGCTATATCTAGACTTGTCTTCAACACTAAACACCTATGATTATCTGGAATGCATAGATGGCACTATCACTCTAACTTTTGTGGAGCCAAGAAATTGAGCAAATATCTCTCATGAATGGATTATATTCACCCAGAAGTTATTGTCTTTTACAGGATGTCAAGAAACTTTGATAAAGCATAATTCAAAATGACATTTACGCTTTAGCCTTTTGCTAGGTAAGGCTCAGTGACATGAGGAAAGAGCCAGCCTTTCCTCTAGCCAGTCCGCACATTTTCAAGAATGTGAAGAAGGATGTCAGGTAACTAACTTGATAATAAATGTGTGGCTGAGGAAAATTCTAATTAAGTCTAATGTTTTATGAATAGAAAGTCTAAAGTTTTATAGTGTACATTAAAATAAAGAGCACAGTCCAAAGCTAACTATTTAATGGATCTAGAAATATCTCAACAACACAAAGACCAGAGTTGAGAGGGGGAGGGCAAACCCCAAATGAAGTAAACTCATCAACTAGTCCCAGCAAAAAGTTTCACCAGAGCCCTAATTTGGAGGTTTTGGTGACAAAGCCCAAAAGTACTCTTTTGTGTTACTAGAGTATTGAGTGTCTATAATGTACAATATGCCAGATGGTCTTCATTTCTATGCATGTGCTCCATTTATACTGCTTTCTAGTTGACTGTAAAGGTTTTATTCAAAAGAATCATTCACATATTGTAGAAGTGGATGGCTATGATATTCTCTAATATCCAAAATGAGCTTACCAGTGTACCAAATAAGAGAATAATGAGACCAAACTCTGCTATTTAGAATATTTTTTTTGCTTGTTTGTTTTCCCTTTAATTTTTAAATATTATTTTAATGTATCTGAATGTTTGGCCTGCATTTATGTCAGTGTGACATGTACCTGACCGGTACTCGTGAAGCCCAGAAGACAACAAACAGTAGCTAAAAATAGAAATAAACTACCAAGTGGGTGCTCAGAACTGAATCTGGCTCCTTTGCAAGAACAGCAAGTACTCTCAAGTGTTCAGCCAGCTTTCAGGACCCCAATATCCTTTTAAATGTTCTGAACAAACCATCGGATATGGAAAAGAATGTGGCATGTGTGTGTGTGTTCATGTGTGTGTGTGTTCATGTGTGTGTGTGTGTGTGTGTGTGTGTGTGTGTGTGTGAGAGAGAGAGAGAGAGAGAGAGAGAGAGAGAGAGAGAGAGAGAGACTAGTTTTATTTTCCCATGAATGGCTGAGATAAGCATCATTTTGGAAGTAGTCTCAACATTCACAAATACACACACACACACACACACACACACACACACACACACCATTTACAATTGTTTACTATGTTCAAAGGTAACCTTCCTCAGCCCAAATCTAACTGTGATTACCACAGGTTACAAATATACTTAGTAATTGTTTGATTCTTGCAATTTCCCTTTATAAGATTAATTCCCAATATTTTAACTCCACATATCATATTGGTTGTATTTATCTTAGAAAACCTTTTGATATGAGCAGCTTGATTACACCACATCTATTTACAGTTTAACTCATTTCATTCAAGACCACTATGATTTTAAATTGTTTTCGTGTTTTATAAATACTGTTTTTAAATCAGCACACACCTTTTTTGCTCAGACTTTTGTGGAACTTCAAAAAATGATGTCATTTTACATTTTCTTTGTACAGGGTTTGTTTGATTCTTCTTGTTATTTATAAAAAAAAAAACACAAACAAAAAAAAAAACTACCATCCAATTGTGTTCTCAAACCAAGGCAATTTACTGCAAGAAAAATTCTGTACTCACTAAATAAATACAGGGAGCTATTTCTTTAATTACAATATTCCTATAAGCTAATCAATGCACAATGTAGTGTATGTAATATGATTGGTTTCAGACAAAAAAAAACTTCAAAAGACAATAAATTCTAAGGAAAATGGTAAGAAAAATAAGTAAAAGCTGATGCTTAACTAACTTTTTTAACTATTACTTTTGTGTTTGTATTGGATGAAGAAAGATAGTAATCAAAACAAAAAGGAGAAAGAAAGAGAATGGGACAAGGAAAGATAAGCCATATTTCTCACTGAAACTCAGAAACCCCAACTTGGCTTCCCAATCCTCCTTGTGTTCTTGTTCATCATGTGTCAGGCAGTTAGTGCTCCGTATCATTTTCTTGTTAGTCATGATTGTCAATTTGATGGCCTCTGAAGTCCACTAAGTTCTGTCCCATGGTGAATCTGAAAGGACATTTACAGAAAGGACAAATTGAGGGCAGAACCTTGGCCTGCAGAATGGATCTCACCTTCCAGGGGGAGATAGCGCTAGGAAGAGGTCTAAGGAAAACTCAGGCTGCTTAGGCAATCTGTGCTTCCTGCTGAGGAACATGTCTGTCTTACCCTAGCTTCCTTCCTCTGCTCTCCTTCGCTGAGATGAGTACCCAAGCCCAGGCCTTCAGCATCAGATTGGGACAGCTGAGACTGCCAGTTTCATGGACCAAACATTCCCAGGTCCTCAGCCCCTCTAGCATATGAAAAGTAGTTGCTATAATACCAAATCCTTTTTGTGTATGTCAATCTTATAAGCCACCATGTATAATTTATATAAATTCCTTAAGATATGTTCCTTTACCAAATATACACCCGTAATTACAATCTGCAAGTGTCAGTTTGTTCTTTGATATAAAGTAATCTATATCCAGGATTCTGGTTTACATCTAAGGGATGAATTATCTTACTTAATTTCTATAAACAGTCATAAATAAATATTGGGACATATTTGTTCCTAAATTATGATTTAAGAATGCATGAAAACATGGAATAGATTCTAAGGTTGTCTGAAATTATACATAGCCTATTATGTCCAGATCATCCCTGAAAATACTGGGATTCTAAGCACTTCTTAGAATTACATACTCTTGCTTATAAGCAAGGAGTTTTGATTTTAAAAAATTTCTTAAAACATAGCTCTCTATCACACATGAACCAAAGAGCTCATTTGATGCACCTACTTCCTCCTGCTTTCTTCCTTTGTTCCCACTCTGAACTCTACTAACTAGATAACAAAAACTATAAGCTAAATTTCAGCATCAGCACCTGATCACATTCCATTAGGCTGTTGGCTAAATGCATCTTATCTTCTGTGCCACTGGTTTTGTTTTTGCTTTTCTTTATTTGAAAACTGGGATGTTTCTAGATGACTATAGTAAACAAACAAACAAATATTTATAATATGTAAAGTATTCATATTCAAAAATATGGATATAGACAATAAGTCATATATATTTACCAAATATACCGTAAGTATATTTATGATTTTTTACAATTCTGTGAAAGGTTTGAATTTCATGCAGAGTGTTTTGATAATATTCATTCCTTCCCAACTCCTCTCAGAGCCATTTTTTTCTATACCCTGCCAATTTTGAATATTTAAAAAGCAAAAATCAAGGCAAATTTGTGTTTCCCAAATATTCATGGATGTGTAGTTTTCCACTGAGCATGTTAAACTTATAGAATATCCTCTTACAGGAAACACTCTCCCAGGAGCTCAAATTGAATAAGTCTGATTTTTACATCACTTTTAGCCAATCTCATTGTCTCTTTTCTTGGCTTTTAATTCTTTTTGTCTTCACTGATTTCTTCTTTTGGATGAATTTCCTAAAAATCTGGTTATGCTCACATACTCTATGCCAGATCCAGGCTCTCGAATCATTTTGTAGCTCTATACAAGTGTACAACTTCAAATAATCACACACACAAACACACACACACACACACACACACACACACAAATACAGACATACACCCACACTCCTACTCAGCAGAGGAGTATGTAAACACTTAGATGCCTGACAGGTCCTTACTTGTGAACCCCTCCAATCGTACCTTTCTTCTTTGTCTCTGCACAGTTTGTTTCTACCTGATTAAACATCACTGTTCTTTGTGTGGGAAAAAGTAGCCAACAGTCAGTGTTACACAGAGACAGAGCTCAAGGTCGGGAATCAGAAAAACTAGAATGAGGCCAATGTTCCTGCAAACTCTGAGTGACTGTGGACCGCTCAGATGTGTACTGCCAACAGAAAATTTAATTATTATTCATGGAAGGGATTCATAAAGCTCACAGTAGATACAAATACAATGGAAATCAATCCTGGGCACGTACTTCGACAGTGAGGATTTAAACCTTCAATATTTAACAACTTTTATTTTAAATGATCTTAACAGAGATTTTCTTCCTATCAAGCTACACTGGTTTATTTAGCCTGATAGTAAATGTGCATTTGATTTCTGTATGACACTTTCTCAAGCAATCAAGTCAAAAGCACTCTGCTAAATGTAGAATCATCTTAACTACCTTACCCATGTTGATCAAATGGATCAGGGAAATAAGGTTAGAAACCATTGTGGAAATGACAATCAGGTTTCCTAACTTTAAAGAAAGAGGGAAAAATGAGAGAGAAGAGAGACCACACTGCCTTATTGATAATTCAAGGTTGTTAACCAAAGGCTTCATACCTGCCTGTCCACAAGCCCTCTATTTCCCAGGGATCAGAGGAGGGCAAATTAGATCATATATCTGAAGTGCTTGGACTCCTTGTAGGAAGGGGCTACATAAATCCTTACCATTGTCACTTTCCGTTCTTCTCATGCCTTTGACCTTAGCTCTCCAAAAGTAATTTATAACTGGTTGTAAGGGCAGCTGAGAATAGCTTCATCCACCTCCCCTGCAAACAAGCCTGAGGCAGGGAGTATGGGCTAGTCACACTCACTTGACCACAGGACTCCCCTCCACTGCCTGAGGAAACATAATTATAAGGACAACAGCCGCTGTCACAAGCCCTGTGGTGCAAGATTGAGTTACTGTCTGATTAAGTTGGTAGGCTGTCAGAGCACTGCCTCCCACTTCTCTGGCATCCTCCCACCGTGAGTGAGAATGGAGCTTGCTGTAGCAGTGTGTCCTATGGATACAGAGGAACTCTGCACTGTAGTGTGCTTCAGAGGAAAGTGTTGCTGTACTGTTTTTTCTCTGGCCATGGTGTTGAGGAAATGAGAAGGAAAAGTAAATGTAAACCTTTCTTACAAGGGTGATGAAACACTGGGCAAACATCCTAAACTTTAAAGAATAATGAACTCAGCTAGTCAATTCTTGTCTTATTTAATATTGTTTTGTTCTCCATTATCAAAGTCAAAGTCAAAAATGTCTGAATGGTGCCCTAGGGCACTGCTTTACTCCCACTGTGCGACGGGGTACTTCTGAGCTGCTCTGTGTCCTGGGGCACTACTGTACTGCCTCTGTGTCCTGGGGCACTGCTGTACTCCCACTGTGTGCTTGGACACTGCTGTACTGCCTCTGTGTGCTGGGGCACTGCTGTACTCCCACTGTGTGCTTGGATACTGCTATACTGCCTCTGTGTCCTGGGGCACTGCTGTACTCCCACTGTGTGCTTGGACACTGCTGTACTGCCTCTGTGTGCTGGGACACTGCTGTACTATCACTGAGTGCTAGGTGCTTCTGCTGCATGCTGGGCACTGCCACTGTGTACCAGGCCACTGCTGCACTGCCCTGTGGACCAGGGTGCTGCTGTACTACTCTGTGTGCTGGGGTCCTGCTACTTGAGAGGATATTCCAGAGGACTGCATTTGAGTTAAAGTAGACTACACAGCAGGTATCTTGAAACCACACAAATAAAACAATGCCAAAGCCAAGAATAGATAGAATACTACTCATTTTAAAACCCTTTAGAAATGTGGGGGAAATTTTAATTTTGAAACAATCTCAAACTTTCAAGAAAACAGTAAAAATAGTTCAAAGAAGTCCCATGTACCTGTCACACAAGTTCCCTAAGAAGTATACTATATTTACCTTATTATCTGACTCTTTGTTGTATTTGTGTGTATTGTTTATTTTATATTTTAAGAGTAACTTAATAAATAATGTCCATTTTTAAATTTGTATTAAATTTGTCCTTTGGCAATTTCATAGATGTGTGTGTGTGTGTGTGTGTGTGTGTGTGTACACGTGTATGTACACATGTGTACATGTGTGTATGTGTTCGTACATGTGTACGAGTGTGTTTGTGTGTGTGTGTGTGTGTGTGTGTGTGTGTATACAAAATGGAGTCTGATTACTGCCATACCCTACTCTTATTCTCCCTCTATCCCAGAAAGTTACTTTGGGACACGGTTATCATTCTATGTGTGTACCCATCACAGTTTTCCCAGTTATGCCACCAAATATTGTCATGCTCACTCCAAACAGCTTGGCCTTCACAGAGAACCCAGCGACTTGTTTCTGCAGTTTTTCAGTACTTTACTGATTTCGTATAATGCATTTTTCTGATCTGCCCCTGAATACTTCAGAAACAAGAGGAACTCTGAATGTGAGTTTCATAATGGTCCAGAGGTCAAAGAGTGTCCAACATTACACTGCCACCAGCATTAAGGGCAGCAATGACAACAGGACAAATCTAGACAACCTCCTCTGCTTATAGGCAAGGGATCCCACTTTGGGATAAAGCAAGAGGAAAGCAGTAAGATGCTACCACTTCTCAGACATTAGCCTTGTTGCAGGTGTCTAAGGGTCCAGGAAGCTATTAAGCGTGGGACATCCCCATGAAGACACCCCAACACTTCTCACCCTTGCCTTTCATGACTCTCCCAACATTATCTAACTTTTTACATGAAATTTAAAATTTACAGACTTTAAGTGTTCATTATCACTGTTCATGGCACAATCATTCGTGGAAATAGATTCATCTTTGTCTAATTGGAAATTTGTTTTCTATCTTTACAATTCCTTTTAAGGTTAATTTCTTCTTTTGAAATATTTCTTCCCTAAGTAGGCACCTGCTTCTCTATGGCTACTTATTCATTTCCACCTAAATATAATATACAAGATTATGAATAGTTTGTTTATGTGTTTTTATTTCCTTCACCAGACTGAATTTAGGAAAATCCTAGGTTTTACAAATCATTTCCTTCTTGGCTCCCAGTAACATGAAATGTAGTTAAGCAACACATTCATTTATTGTGTTCAAATTAAACAATAAAGTGATAAATAGTGGAATAGAGACAAGTAAGAGGGGAAAGTAAGCATAAATAAAAATTAAGGGATTTTGTTTTTACAGGTTATGCATTGCTATGAATTCATGCTTCAAATTAAGAAGGAGGTAAAAGGGATATGAAGATGGGGTGTTATTACAGTTATTACCATATGACCTAATTCCTCCAATTACAAACATGTTCTTTCTTGTACCAAATTAAAAAAGAAAAACCCACAGTGTCCTGTAGCCACTGTGGAACAAGCACCTGTGCAAGGCTATGGGAGCTGTTTGGAGGACTTTATGAGCACTAGGTGCTTTAAACTACATAATAGTCCTAATGAAGAATGTTTACTGTTTAGGTCTCAGATAACTTCTATGCTGTAAATTTCTGAGTACCCCAGATAGTGGTAGGATATGTGAATTCTGTTAATATTTAACATGACAGAAATTAAAACTGTTGAATGTTATATGCGTTTAATTTTAAAATATTATATAACATCTCAACATAAGAGGAATACATTGTTTAAAAATACCTCTTTGCATATAGAGAAACATGATTCATGGCATAGCTTTCTAATTTCATGGCATCTCTAATGAGTGAGGTAAAGTTTGTGTCTTGTAAAAAAAAAATCCTGCTTTTATATTCAGATTGTTATGTTATATTATTTTTGTTCAAATAAAAGTAAATTCAGCCTCAGCTAGAAATGTGATTGGATATTTGATATTGGATTTACAGTGTTAATTATTAGATAATTGTGACGGTATATGTCTCTCTCTTTTATAATGGTTATATGTCATAACTTACAAGTGGTGATTGAAAAAGACAGAGATTTGAATATCTCTCTTCTATAACAGTTATGTTATAGTCCTAACTGATTCCCACAAAAACTTAGATCTTTTAATCACTGTTAACAAATGTTTTATTTGTTTTCCTTGAACTAATAGGCTCACTTTGTATATTATGAGACAATATATGCCAAATAATTTAAGTAAAATTGAATATAACTCATTTGTTTTTTTGTCCCTTCAAATGAGTCTGATGTTCCATGTAAGAAAAATGACTAGATTAGAAGATGGCCTAGTTGGCCATTATTCGGGAGGTAAAGCCCTGGTCTAGCAATGTTTATATGCCCCAGTACAGGGGAATGCCAGGGCCAAATAGTGGGAGGGGAAGGGTAGGGGAGCAGGGCGGGGGGGTGGGTATGGGGGACTTTTGGGATAATACTTGAAATGTAAATGAAGAATTTCTCTAATAAAAAAAAAGGAAAAAAAGAAAAGAAAAATATAGCTACTATAAAAAAAAAAAAAAAAAAA
>LR750960.1:119176-200175 GCA_902729485.2 Mus minutoides | reverse complement strand
AACTTTTAAAGTATATTGTGTCTTTTAATTTATTTTATTCCTTCAGAATCCCTACTATATGAGCATGCATTTATCTTTATTTCACATATAATACAGCTGAAGCACTGGAGAGTTATTGCCAGAAAAGTAATAAAAGCAGCATAGATAGTGTGTTCTGAAGGCAGCATTTGAATTCAAAGCATCTGGCACAAGAGCCTGTGTCCTAAAAAAAACGGAATTGTTCCATGAAGCCTTCCGTGGCTGTTGTAAGGAACAACAACAAGAGTTGTCCTCAATCCCTCTCTAGATGTATGCAAGACATTTTTCCTTTGATTTGATTTTATCTTCTCATGAACACAGAAGATACAGAGACATAATTATAATATAGCTTTTACTGATGAATAAGAGTTAAAAGCATGGGAATATGCAGGAAGCAAGCAGCTAATTTCTTGAGAGCATTCCAGAAGTTTGTCTCCTTAAGTTAAAGTTTTTTCTTTTACTTTTGGAGATTATAATATAATTGCATCATTTTCCCTTCCCTGCCCCAACCTTCAGCCTTCCAATCCACCCCTCCTAGCTCTCCTTCAAGTCCATGCCATTTATTCTTTTGAGTTGAAGGATAATGGATTGTTGATAAGGACAAGGAAGATAAGTCATAGTTAACATTTCCTGAGGGTTAACTATATAATGAGGAACTGGCCTATTATCTATAATTATCAATAATTATGGGTCTTGAAGCCCAGTTCTTTCACCCTAAAATTTTCTGGATAGTCATATATGGCTCACATTTTCAATAATGCCTAATTATATTCAATTGATAATTATAGATAATAGGCCAGGAAAGTTCTGCCTGGTGTTCAAACCTTAACAGGTGTGCCTTCTAGAGAACCTTGAGGGTGAGCAGATGCTTGAAGCAGAAAAAAACAAAGGTACAAAGCAAAAAGGTGGGAAGCACACATATAAGCCCAGTGATGGGGTAAACTGTGAAGTATCTATAAAATAAGAACGTTAAAATGTTTCAAGTTCATCAAAAGTAACATTGTGGAAGAAAGACTCAGGATGAGACTAAACATGTAAGTGGCCAAGAAAGCAGCAAACCTAGATGGTAAATAACCTTCTTCTACCTGAGCTCTTGGAAGGCCAAGATCATTCCTCACATCCTCTCATCTTTTGTAGCAATAACCCCTAGGTTATGAATGGAATAAATTAGGCCTTTGAAACTATTTAATAAAGATAATTTTGGGGTCCAGATAAATGGCTCAGTGGTAACGATCATTTATTACTCTTATAGAGGACTTGTGTTTGGTTTCCAGCACCCACATGACAACTTACAGTGATCTGTAATTCTAGCTCCAGAGAATTCACTACCTTCTTCATATACTCCATGTGGTATACAGACATACATGCAGGAAACATATGCATAAACATGAAGAAAAAATATTAAGATAAGTTTACTAGGTCTACCTAATTTTCTCTGTGCATGCAATTGCTGCATGAGACACATTTTAGCAATTATGTAGTTGTCATTTTCTCCAAGTTAGTTCATATATAACTCAAATGTATATATATATAGTTAAGTATTTTATATTTCACTTAATAGTTTTATTGTAACAGAAATATTTTAAGATGTGAAGTTCTCTATAATTTGACAGCATTTAAAGTCTAGGTTCAGTTTAGGACTTAATCAGACTTCTTAATCATAAGCTCTATATGTATAGTAACTTAAATTATTGAGATGCTCTCCTAAATATATGAAAGAGTTAGTATAGTGTTTTAAGTTTAGACAACCTCTTTCTCTATAAGAAGAGAGAAGCCTGGTATAGCTGTCCCCTGAGAGGCTGTGCCAAAGCCTGATCAATCCAGATGAGGATGCATGTAGCCAACCATTGAACTAAATGTGGGCACCCCCATAGAGGAGTTTGGAGAAGTACAGAAGGAGCTGGAGGAATTAGCAATCCTACAGCAAGAACAACAGTATCAAACAGAACCCCCAAAGTTCCCAGGGACTAAATCACCAACCAGAGTACACATGGAGGGTCCCATGGCCCCAGTGGCATATGTAGCAGAGGTTAACCTTACCTTATCTTGGCCCTGTGGAGGTTTGATGCCCTAGCATAGGGTGCCAAGGCAGGAGTGGATGCATGGGTGATTGGGGGAGCACCCTCATAGAAGCAGGGGGAATAGGGTAGGACATAGGGTGTTAACTGGGAAGGAGAAGAACATTTAAAATGTAAATAAATAAAACGAATCAAAGTTCAGAAGAAGTAAATCATTTGTTCAGTTTTGTACAAACACTACCAAAACCAAGAACTGAACTCAAATTGTTTCCATGCAAATGTGTTTTCTAATTTTCTGGTGTGTCCCTAGAACCAACCCAACCCTAGTCCTCATGTTATGACCCTTCCAAAATTACAAACAATATCACAATTCACTTTTAATGCCATTTCCATGGAAAATCCCCTCTTCTATTTCCATAGTTATCATTCTGTTTTCAGTAATAAAGGCACATATTTGTCCAAGCCAAGTTAATTGCTACCCTTGACTGGGAACACCTAAATGTTGCCCAAGTTTGCTTAGTGTGATGGTTTGAAAAGAATGGTCCCCATGTGCTCCTTTGAATGCTTAGCCACCAAGGAATGGTACTATTTAAAAAGAAATAGGAGACATAGCCATTTTAGAGTAGGTGTGGCCTTGTTGAAGTAAGTAAGTCACTGGGAGTGGGCTTTGAGGTTTCAAAAGTATAAGGCAGGCCCAGTAGCTCTCTCTTCCTGCTGCCTGTGGATCCAGATGTAGAACTTTCAGCTACTTCTCAGCACAATGTCTGCCTGTATGCTGCCATGCTTCCTCCTTGATGAGTATAGACTAATGTAGGCATATATATATATATATATATATATATATATATATATATATATATATATTTAAATTTGCTTTAATGTGGGTACTTAAATGTTTTAACCTCCCTTCTAGTCCATTACTTACCAGTGGTAGTGGAAAGGAAAGCTTAATGGGGCAAAGGAAGATATGGACCTGTTTAGAAATAGTTCTTTGGGGTGAATCGAGTCTGTATTGTCAGGATATCAGCAATTTAGGTTACATGAATCAGCAGTAGTAGCTCAATCTACCTGTAAATACCATTCACGAATCAGCAATAGGAATTTGATCCAGAAGAAACCATGGATCTGCCAAGCTGCTGGAACACCGCAAGAAGTTCATTGGTACACTTCTCTCTATGAAGTCATAACAAAGGATGATCAGCAAAGAAGGCAAGACAACCCAGTGCCACAGCATTTCCAGCCAAGACCAGCATCAGCAAAGCCCAACAAAAACCAGCAGAGCGGCAAGCAAAGCAGTGCCACACACACAGCATTGTCCTCTGGCTGGATGGATAGTTATATATACTTTTCCCAAACCTCATGTGTTCTCTTGAGCATCCGCTCTAACAAAACATCCTATGCCCCCTTTCCAGGCAGTTTCCAGAAAAACACCAAGTGTCTGTTCTCAGCAAAGCATCCTCTCATAAGACAGTTTCCATAAAAACATCACATGACACAACTGATTCTCCAAAGAAAGCATAATTTCCACTTCACACTAAATGTCTGACACTTTAAACAAGCCCCAATTAAATTATTTCTTTTATTGTTGTATTGTGTTCACGGACTCTTAGAACAGTGATTAAGATGGTATTTTACGGTTGATATTTATCCATTAACTAACATCCATTAAAGATGGATAAACTAATGCTTTTGCATTTTTCTAGCTAGTTTATAAAATAACTTTTTTGTTCATATATAGAAATATCTGTAATTAATCATATTGGTAAAACCACCTTCTCAATTTCTGTTCACTTCCCAAACTAACTTCTGTGGCTTTACCTCTTGTATATCTAACAAATGAGTGGCATTTATCATTCCATAAATCATTATGCTCTATTGAAAATAATTTTTATGTTAGGCACACTCAAGCATGCTTTCCTAGTTTTTCTGTATACCTTTAAAAGAATTGTTTGTTGCTTCCATGTTCATTTCATAGTTAAGGAAAAGCCAAAAATAGTTAAGCAGATAAAGTCAGAAGTTGGTTTAAAATGATCATTCCCCTTTTTTTCTTCTTAAGACTTAGAGCCAACAAGCTCTAAGCTCCTGCCTAGGGAAGGAATACAAGCAGAGAGAACAAAGGCCAAAGCATATCTTCAGATGCAGAGCTGTAGCCAGTCCCCTTGCCCATTTTCCTCACACAAGCACCTGGTGTCAGAGAAAAGAAGAAAACAATTTTTTTCATCTATGATTATGGTTTGTCCTTATGGGTAGATATGATTTCGAGCATCTTTTTCTCTATGGTTAGTGTTTGGCCTTACAGGTGGATATGACTTAGAGCATTGAGGGAAAATGTGTTTTGATGGAGATTTGACAGAAGGAAGTTGACAAGATGGAGTGTTTATAGTTTTTAGAGACATCCTGTATATTTTTAGTTTCATTTTTCATAAAACTAGCACATTATTAACACCTTTCTAGAGATGAGGAAACTTAAAGTAGTTGAAGATAAATGCTTTATTTCCTCAAAAGATAGGGTAGGGTAAATGGAGAAGAATATAGGGTTGACAGAGTGACTGGGTAAGTCCATTTGGGTATGGGAGGAAAATAAAAGATAACACTAAATGTACTCTAAGATGCAAGAAATGTTGCTATGAGAACACTACAGACAGGATGGGCAGTCATTGGAAGATCCAAGACTATTTGAAAACAGCAACAATAGGGGGCTGGTGAGATGGCTCAGTGGGTAAGAGCACCCGACTGCTCTTCCAAAGGTCCTAAGTTCAAATCCCAGCAACCACATGGTGGCTTACAACCATCTGTAATGAGATCTGACTCCCTCTTCTGGAGTGTCTGAAGACAGCTACAGTGTACTTACATATAATAAATAATAAATATTTAAAAAAAGAAAACAGCAACAATAATGTGTCTATATATAACATACACAGGAGAAGTTCTAACGAATGACCCAAGAACGTTATAAAGCTAGTATGAGCAATTTGTGAATTTTTAATATCTTTCTAAGTAGACTGTATATGATTATTTAGGAAATTTAGTCACCCTATAGATCATAGGCAAAGATGTGAAAAATCCATTAGATTATGTATAAAATTGTACCTGAGCTCTGGGTTAAGTAAAGCTGTGACTTTCTCAGACTTAGATTGCAAGAAACACTATGCACATGATTACTATAGACTAGAAATATATATGTCCCTGTGTCCAGTACCAGGTAAACATGAGTAGTTTCTGTCTGTTTCAGGTTGACTACCGGGGTCTCTCTAGCCCAGTGTTGACAGGGCCAACCTCAAGAGGAGACAGGAGTCAGCTAAGGAAGAGGGAGGCACAGTGGTCAGCGGAATCTTGCTGGTCTGACTGACTAGCAGTCAGATTGCTTCTTTATTTCTTCAGGTTTAACAGAAGAAGGACAGACTAATGATTATCCAAGAAGTATAGATTATGTGTTTGATTTTTCATTACATGTCCATGGTTATAAGTTTAGTTAGAATTAGAAAGTACAAATAGAATAGATTTTTTTTTTTATTATCAGCCCTTTAACTCCAATTTAAAGACTCTAAAGAATCTGTGTTCCAAAGCAAACACGTTTAATACATGACAGCTTGCTTTTATGCTGGCAATATTTGTGGTTTTAAAGTACCCCAGACAATGGAAATTATTTGAATTGGTCTTTTTATGAATAGCAAATGCTAATTTCTAACTCCTTTTACTATATTGTTTCATCATCTATGCTATAAAGTAGGGAACGTTTATTTTAGTCAAACTGTCTTATTTATGAGGAACTATTCTTCCAGGGATGAACCCTGTACAACTCCCTATCTTCAAACTACACTTTCAGAGAGCTCTAAGCATATTAAAATAGAAGGCCTTGAATCTGTAACAAATTCTCCTGGCCAATAAAAGTTTGTTTGCCCTGAACTAATTATACTGTTTGAATTTGCATAGGGGCAGATAACCCAAGAAGATCCTTGGAGTTGTGGCCTCATTAGCTGTGTTATCATGTTATCCAGGGCATAAGAAAGACATTCACTGTGTAAATGTAGCACAGTGGATATTAGGCAGAAATCTTGGAATACTCATGATACAACTCACAGATGATATGAAACTCAAGAAGGAAGACCAAATTGTGGATGCTTCAGTTCTACTTAAAAGGGGGAACAAAATAATCACAGGAGTTAGAGGGAGGACCTTGGGAAGGAGAAAGGAGAAGGAGGGTAAAGGGGGCAGGACATGAGATGTACAGAGGGTCAGGAAATTGAACAGAGGTGTGTAGCAGTGGGGGATGAAAAACTGGGGGGTAGCCACCAGAAAGTCTCAGATGCCAGGAAAACAAGAGGCTCTCAGGACCCAACAGAAATGACATTAACTGAAATACCCAACAAATGGTAGAGATCATATCCACAGGTTAGGCATGGTCCCCTGTTGAGGGATAGGGCAACCTACCCACCTCAAAAATATTAACCCAGAATTTCTCCTGTCTATAGGAAATACAGAGGCAAGGAGTGGAGCACAGACTGAAGGAAGGACCATCCAGAGACTGCCCCAATGGGGATCCGTCCCATATGCAGCCACCAAACCCAGACATTCTTGCTGATGCCAAGAAGTACTTGCTGACAGGAGCCAGATATAGCTGATTCCTGAGAGGCTCTGCCAGAGCCTGACAGATGTGGATGCTTGTAACCAACAATTGGACTGAGAACAGGGAACCCCAATAGAAGAGTTAGGGGAAGGACTGAAGGAGCTGGAGGGGATTGCAACCCCATAAGAAGAACAACAATATCAACCAAGCACATCTCCCAGAGCTCCCAGGGACTAAACCTTCAACCAAAGACTATACATTGAGGGACCCATGGCTCCAGCTGCTAGGGTGATAAGGCAGGAGTGGGTAGGTGGGTGGGGGAGCACCCTCATAGAAGCAACAGGGAGGGGAAATGGGATAGGGGGCTTGTAGAGGAGAAACCAGGAAGATAACATTTGAAATGTAAATAAATGAAATAACCAATAAAAAAATTTAAAAACATAAAATAGTCATTCAAATGGAGCCAGATATAGTTAAGTTTAGGACCTTCCTAAAAATACACAGACATAATTTTCTTGGGGAAAGGCATAAAATGAATCATAATCTAGAAAGTACCCAAGATTGCAACACACAGAAGCCCAAAACCAAAAGGTGAGACAGAATGACAGTGATCATAGCATTCAGTTAAGCTTTGCTGGGACTGTGTCTAAGAGTTGTAGTAGAACAGGCTCTATCAGTTGACTTCCCTAGTAGAGAAATCTGAAATGGTGTATTGTTCAAGTTATTAACAAAAGAGCTTCCATGAAGGCAAGAGAAGTAAGAGAATTAGTTAGGGAGATTTGGGGAACTGTCAGTGCCAATTTAGTTACACTGAGGCATACCAAGACAATTGGTAAATCATAAGTCTGTGAGAGTGTCTCCAGAGAAGATCAGTGGAGACAAGCAACATCTATCTGCTGGATCATGATAAAATGCAAAGAAGCAATGGATTTACTCTTGCTTCTCAAAAAACTTGAGTTTCATTCATCAATCTCCAGTAGCTATACCAGTGTCCAAATACCTCTGTAGATTCTCAGAAGTTTCTTCAATGCTGAAGCTATTCCCTTGACTCCCGTGGTCAGATGGCCTTGAACTTGATTTTATCCATGTTTACTGTCTTCCCTGGTGTTTAAGTTTGAGAATAGTCATGTGGGTCTTCTCAGATTCCATAATCATACACCAAATTCCATGAAAATCCCCTGATACAGTCTATCCATCTCTCAAGCTATCATCTATCTGATCTATCTGACATCCGTTTATCTATCCACACACATGTCTATCCATCACCCATTGATCTACCTCAGACTTAGATTGCAAAAAAAAAAAATGCATGTGATACCATGTAATAGATTATAGATATATTTTCAGGTATCACACAAGTGAGTTCACTATATATGTCTGATGACTTAGATAAACTTGACTGCTATTTGATACCTATCATCTATCATTCACATTTGTCTATTAGCTGTCTGTCTGTTTACCTATCATCTACCCCATTGTATTTCTCTCTCACCCTGGAGAACACTGTCCAACAGAGGCAATAGTTGGGCAAGAGTGCCATCTCAGATGGAGTCAAGCTTCTATATGGCTTCATCTAGAAATTTCATGATACATATTATAAGATGAATTTCACCCATTTGGAAATAAGACTTTGTGTTTAGCCAAGGGCACTGGAAAAGCTGTAACTTGTAAAGAACTAGGAAATACTATAGTCAAAGATGTTGGAATAGGCATGGTGATCTTCACCATCAGCAGTGTATCCCATGGGCAATATCTTACAAATGCAAAATCTGCTGGCCCATCCAGACATACTAATTTCTAGCTCCATGAGTATAAGTAGGTAAAATGAGATTATTTTGTGAATTGTCTTCTCCCATGGACACTTAAATAATTAGTTCTTAAATCTAAAGTGCATTTCAATTTTACAAAATTTAAATAATTCCTTCTTTGCATCTATCAGATTCTCAGTAAATCTCAGTAAACTCAGAAATAATCACTAGGTCCCCTGTAACTGAATGGCTGACTACATCTATGAAGCTTGGACTCCTAGAATGATACCCTCTAGCAGTCCCCATAGGTATCTGTGTGCTTTCTTCCCTGTTCTTTATAAGTTCCACTCACATGTTCTCTGTCTCTCTCTGTCTCTCTCTGTCTCTCTCTGTGTGTCTCTCTCTCTGTATCTGTCTGTCTCTCTCTTATACACACACACACACAGAGAGAGAGAAAGAGAGAGAGAGAGCCTGGAGGCTGGAAATACATACACCACCTGTGAGAAGATTCATTCTTCTTTTTTTTTTTTTTTTTTTTTTATTTATGAAAAACCACATACCCTGAATGCTGGAACTGAATCACTCCAATAGAGATGAGAAGGGGAACATGCATTTGGTTGAGCTCTCAAGCCCAAGCTGTTCTTAAACTCTAAATGTCTCAAACTTAATGGATATACATTTTATGGTTGAATTGTGTGTACCAGAAATATACACTGAAGTCCTAACATGCAGCACCTATGATTATGACCTTCCTGAGACATAAGACAGTGTACATATTACTTGTGGCATCATAACTCAGTCGGAGAGCCCTTAGTCCAATATGACTGGCATTCTCATTAGGAAAATCAAATCTTATTTGAAAATACACATGCAGGAAGAACATCACACAAGGACAAAATCAGAAATTGTAGTACTCTGGCTACAACTCAAGGATATAAAGAAGGCTTCCACCAAGTCCCCGGGTGACACTTTAATGTCAAACTCCCAGCATCCAGATCTGGATGAGGGTAAGATGTCATTGTTTTCATCCACACACTTTGTTCTATGCAGCTGTAAGAAACTTACATAGTAGCAATGATAGGACAAACTATGGTTTTGCTGCTCCCGTGAACCTTACTCTAACACTATTGCTCTAAGGAGAGACTGGGTTCCAAATCTTAGGGTGTGTATATGTGTTCAATGCTTCTCACAGAATGCTGATGTAAGCTCTTGGTGTTCTCTGTCCTTTCATTCCTTCTCTGTCATTATGTACATCTCTTTGGAATATTATTGAGGTGTGTCCTCTTACCATTGAGAGACTGCATAAGGGACACCAGTGCTATAGACTATAAACTAGTGCTATAGACTATAAGCCCAACTGTAACAGAACCATAAATTTCTAGGGCAGGGAAGATTATCAGATTTCTGGAATGGGATAAAATTAAAGCATATGTACAAATATGTACTATAGCATTTCCTTTTAAAACACTGCATCTGGGAGGTTAGTGGCATTCACCAGGACCAATATCTTCAGCATAGAATTTCTATGATACAGGAAGGTCTACATTGTCTAACAGGATCAGAAATTGACAGGCATAATATAGATGGCAGGCATAAATGCCAAGCCAAATTCCTTTTTTACTATCTCAGAAGAATTGGAATCTTTTCTAAAAGCATATTTTGAGCCCAAATCTCAGGGTGAGTCACATAAGTGTTCTTTTTTAGATAATAGTGAAATTAGAACTTAGAGGTTTATTAGTCAGCAAAATTCAATTTGGGTAGGACCATACTTTCGAAAAGGAAATGAAAAGATATGAGGGCAAGTTTAGACCTGTCAGGGAACAGAATCTGCAAGAATTGGGGAGGAGAAAGTTTCACACAGTGTGCTTCCATGGTCTAATGGGAGTAGAGGAAAACTGGAACAAGTAATCAAAAGAGGTGTCTGTTCATTCTTCACAGATCCATGAGCTATCTGTAGGATCAACATCAAAGCATTGCCTATCCTGCTGCACATGAAAGTTCCAAATCCAGAATTCCAGTTCACTAATGCTGATGAAAATGTGAGCTGTCTACATATGTACCATGTATGATCACCTTAGAAGAAGTATGACTCATTCTTAAAAAGCCAAGCATGATCTTTCCAGAGAATAAGTAAACCATGTTCTTGATACTCAATGAAGGGAACTAAAATCATGTGTCTACAAAACAGCCTCAACTTGAATGTTTAAAACAGATTCATCCCTAATTCCACACATCTGGATAACCTCAGTGTCCTTCAGTAGGTAAATGGATAATTAAACCATTGTTCTTCCAAATAAGGAAAGGTTATAACTCAGTTGTAACTCAGTTGAGCTACATAGTCATGAAAAGGCATGAGTGAATATGAAGTGATTGTCCCTTGGCTAAACAGGGCTACTAGGTAAAGCTGCATGCTATGAGTACAAAACTTAACATTTAGGAACAATAGAGATAGTCAAAAACAAGAACAAAACAAAAATATTGATTCTCAGAAGATTGAGGGGGTAATTAAATGAGGATATTTAGCAGTGATAGTGGCCTTATTGTAATATAATGGTGGCTACATGTCATTAGCCATTTCTCAAAACCTATGGAATGTAAAACATCAAGAATTGAGGCTAATAAACTACAGGTTTGCAGAGATGATTAAATGTTCGCTTAGGGTCATTTTGACTATACTACCCAAGTATAGGATGCTAGTGACTAAGGAAGTTACAGGTGTTAGAGGCAAGGAATACATTGTAAATTTCCATACACCCTGCTCAGTTGTCACTGTAAACTGATCACTGTTCCCAAAATACAAAGTTCATTTTTTTTTAAAGAAATGTTCTGTCAGTGCCTCCCTTTAGTTACCACACTGCTCTCACTGTCACATGTCCTCCCCTTTCTTTAGTGATATCCCTTCCTCCATCCAGTCTTCTGTCTCACCCCTGTTGCAACCTGTACTCACTCTACTATCTTAGATGCTTTAGATCTTTGCAACTGGACCACTGTGTGGACCACTTTGTGCAAAGTCATTTCCCCACTGAGCCTGGGAGATGGGAGGTGAAATTTCTCCCCGAGCTGCTTGCCTGTAACAATGAACTGAGAAAGAACTTGAAATTTGTCACTATTGGTCTTCCAAAACAAATTTGATCCAAATGCAAACAATTTTAAAATATGAAAAAAGTTTGTTTGGTCTTGAGTTCCCCCTAAACCCCTGTGTTCCTATGATTGATTAGCATTGACTAATACAATAGACACAGCACATAAGAATAGTGGCTGTATTGTCTATATTATCTAATTAAATAACCTGCAAGAGCTTTTATCTCTGTCTTTACTTCATTTGCCCCTTTGTTTTAAAACCTAACTTCGCACTAAGCAAACAGACGTTGAAAATGTTCCAGAGCCTCCATTGAGAAATGCATTCATTGTAGAAGGATATATCAAATTCTCAGGCTTTCAGATACACACAGTATCTGTATATATCTGACAAAATAAGGATTCTGAGATACCTGTGAAAATTGTGTTCCATTCCATTGAGAGCTAGTCAGTGATACCTCTATTAAGGTCTAGGCAATGTGCTTGGCTGTAGTAATAAAAAGTCATGTAAAAAGAAAAGGAAAAAGAAAAAAACCCTGTGTGCTTAGGCGACTGGAGGAGAAATGCCTGACAGAGCAGTGAATGGTACTGCAGCACCGAGGAAGTGTTGGGATGGAAGATGAGCAGGCTGATGTAAATGGGTAAAAAGTTTGATCTTGGAAAGTGGTTGCAAGCAGCTGCAGCAGAGGAGAAGAAAGGAGTAGGGTTTCTGCTGGACAGGAGTGGGGATTCAGAATAACAAGGGAAAAAGTAGATCTCTCCAGGAAAGTGGACTTAAATCTATGGGCTTTTCAGAGAGCAACAAAATCTTCACCTATAGAGGAGGTAAGATCAAAGAGGGGAGAGTGAAGAGACAGAGAGCTATCTAAACACTAAGGCTATTTTAAAATAGAATGCACATATTATACTTTTCTATTGAAATCTCTGGATGAGTTTTAAACAAAGATATCCCTCAGAAGAGTTTGCTGGTAGCAGAAGAGGGGCTATTTTAGAAGGAACAGTCTTGTGGTGAGCACCTGGGTAGATGACAGCCAGTAAGGGTGCTGCAGGCATGAGAACCTGGCTGAATATTCCCCAGCTTGCATCAAACCCCACATGTGGTCATATGCTCACCAATAGCCCAGTGCTGGGGAGAAAGAGCAGAGAGATAGGTAGGAGGAGCTTGCTGGCTACTAGCCTACCTCCAGGTTCCCAGAGGCAGTTTCAAAGCAATAGAGAGCATGATAGAGGTAGCCATGTAGTGTTCTCTTCTGGCTTCCAGACATGCAGATTGACACATTTGAGTATTGCCCACACATACCTACCCTACATATACATACACCCACAGTGGAATGAAGACAGATAGACTTGCTTATACTGAAGCAGTTTCCTCAGGAGCACATGATTAATGTCAGGAGTCTAGGAGAGGGTTAAGAAGAGACAAAGACAGGGAGCCTGCCTCTCTACAAATTATTTATAAAGAGAACTAGTTCAACACTTATTGGCTACCTAGGGAGAAACCTCCCAAATCATGACATCGCCAGAAAGTTGCTTGTTTCTCTCAACCCATTTCTAAGCTACAGTAGGCAACAGGGGTGTGCTTGAAGCACTAAAATTAAAAAGCTACAATTAGCTAACAGCTAGACCCAGTTCCAGTGTGGAAAAATCTTTTAAGATATTAATTGACTTTCCTTCCATTTAAACATTTTTAATTATTTTTTTTCCTTAATGTCTACTATCTCACTATAAGTTGTAAAGCTGGCCCCAAATGATGAAGTCCATAAAGATATCAATAAGGACAATGTGAAATCTTTAACAGTAACTCCCTAAATATGTTTTTGGAAACCAGGGTGAGACAGTAACTACCTCTCTGTTATCTTGTATAGAAAAAAAAAGTAAAGAAACATTGTTGTTTTTTTTTTTCTCCAGATGCATTTTCTGATCTCTAGTGACAATTGAAGTACACCCATGGCTTGAGTTCATTCTAATAGCAAGTTTTGATTTAGTCAGCATGATGTTCAAGTGCTACAACTCGAAGACTAAATCCAAATTACTCCCTTTAGTCCCAGTGACCACTTGGTGGTCTGCCTCATGGCTGACTTGCCTCAGAGAATTTAGACAAAGCACAATATCCATTACCTTTCCGAGCCTTTCTTGAGAGGAGGATCTGATATTCCACAGGAGGAACTTCTTTTCAGTATGTTCAAGTTTGTTTTATTGCTCTTCCTAGACTAGTGCTTTCTGGCTATGATCCCCTTCACGTGCCTCCCATGTGCCCTCTGTATTTATGTGACAGATTCTTAAGGAGCCAGTATATGGATTTCCCAGAATCCCTCCTGGTAATCCTCTCACCACACAGACTTCTCATATTGATAGTTAGCCTTTTCATCTGTCCCCCTCCCCTTTACCTCTGCCTACTTGGTATACATCCCACAGACCCTGACAGTGTCCCTGGATCCTAAAGATATACTAATCAGCAGGTAAGAGACAACCGAAGTTTAGACACATTCCAGAGGACCCATCTGGTCACTCTAAACATCAGGAAGCACCTAACAGCAGGAGTCAGGCTGCCTCTTCCCTTGCTCTGATAGCATCCTTGCCCACCTGCTGCTTCTCAACTGGTGAGGGGCTCCCACACAGTAGTAACTAAACCACCTACACCAAACTTCCCTAAGAGTTGCCCTACAGACTGATGGACTGCACTGCAATGAAGAACAACTTTTGCAAGTCAGCATCATTTGAGAAAGGGAATCCCATCCCTCTCGTACCAATGCCTTGGAAATCTCTGGGTAAGGCCCTTTGGAGAGTGTGTTCCTGCCCACATGTAAAGAAAGGAGGAAGCTTTAAGGATAATAACTACTTAGAATTTTTCTTTGTCTTTAGTCAGCTGTCTTAGAATTTCTGATCTCTTCTTTGCCTACGTTGTTCATGGTGGGAGAATATGGGGGGGGGGGTCACAGACTACTGTGGCAATTGTTTCTCAGCCAAGCACTGGGAGAAGAAACTGGCTAATGTGGTGCTCTATTTATAATGTCAGAACTTATTGTTCTCAGAATTGGAACTCTAGCCAAAGCACTAAGACAATAGGAAAAGCCCCATTTAGTATCCTATTTTAACAACTCTGAGAATTGAAAAGGCCTTTTATCACTACCATTGCTGTTCATAACTATTTAAGGCATGTGCTTAGAATACAGAGCTCTATCATCAACTGTGGAATGGGGAAGAAGAAATGCTGGCATAAGATTATTTAAACAGTTCCGTAAATAACAAGCATCTCCCCTGAACACAGATAAGGCTGAAGGCTTAGATATGAGATGGGTCTCAATATGTGAGAATTACTGGAAAGATTTACTTCATGCTCTTCTTTAGGGTAAAACTGAAGCATGATAGAAAAGAAATCATTCAATAAATTGAAAGAACTATGGTATGTGTATGTGTAAGGGTTGGTATGGTGTGCTAGAGATGAAAACTTGGTCTTCATGCATGCTACACAAATGATGTATCACTATGCTAAACTCCCATTGCTAACTGGGAAGATTTCAAAAATGGGGCTCTCAATTCCTGTCTTTGGGTGGCAGCCCATGGCCAGCATAAACATCTTATAAATTTGATATGTCTTGCAGGGAGCTTCTGCTGAAACAATAAGAAACATAGGGATAAAAGATAAATTGTACCATGGTCCCATGGAACTCTGGCTGCCATGCTGGGACACTCAGAATTGTCTGTATGTGTTAATGGGCAAGTAGACACCCCAGACACCTTTCTGTACCACTAGACACTGTGTTGGATAAGAAGAAAGCAAGGATACTACAACTGAGGGCTATGATTGCCCAGGCTAACAGACCATATGGATTCTAAACAGGCAAAGGAAATCACACATTAGTAATGGTCAGAAAGAGGTTCAAATGACCCAATATCAGAGTGTCACTTCCCTGTCCACTCCATCCCCACCTAGGGGCCAGGACTCTGCACAGATTACTTCTAAACCATGGTGGTGCTCTAATAATAAAGAAAAACATGATGGAAATTACTTATAAAAATGAATTTGAGGGATTGGGCTTAAAATTAGAATTACTGAGTTAACTTCACTTATGAAATTCCATTTTCTGTATCAGAAGTTAAAATAGGTGGCGTCTGAGCTAGGTTTAATTTAGATAATAAGACATACAAAGGGATACTTCATGTATCTAAACTTCACATTTAATTTTTAAAATTAATGCACTGAAGGCAAGATGAAGGGCTGACTATATGATCTAAATAAAGCGGGGGATATAGCCAGAACTTACTCTTGATTTCAATCCTTGGCTAACACTAAAGGGGTGATTTCCAGAGCTGCTCTGGAGAGATCTGAGTGTTTAAAGAAGAAAGTGGCTCGCCAACACATTTGCTCTGCACTGGAAGAATTCTTTTCCGCCATAGCCAAGCTGTGTAAACACAACCTAACCCAAATTTCTGATTGATGAGCTCCTTGCTTTAATCCTCATTTATTTGGATACATATCTATGTGCACTCACAGTGTATAAGAACACTATGGAAGATCTCCGTTTTAGAAATGAAACCATTTAACTTGAGTATACATGCAGCATAGTAGGATCCTTAAGTAAGGACCCTCTGGAATATAAACTGCATGAGTCTGTAATTGACTAAAGCTATCACCGTATACACTGTTCTTATCTTGGCACCTTAGTTTCTCCATTTGTTAAAGTCAAGCCAGTCACAGCATCTTTTTGTGAGTTGCCATAAATCATAAGCAAATATGACACATATAGGAAAGTGTATAAAGGAGTGAGCTCTCTGTCTTTTCAGACAATCAACTTTGGACTAGCCAGCCACATGGTGGGGATATTGTCTTGGACTAAGTAACTGCTGAGCTCCTTCTCAATGCAGAACATTCCCTAGAAAAGAAGGTCTTGTGCCAAACAACAGCATCCACTCTGAGATAAACCTACTGACGATTCTCATTTGGAAAAGCAGGCCAAACACACAACCTATTTAAAACAAAGATAGAAATAGGCCAAGTCACCCCTGTGGCTGACTCAGCAGGCTGTCATGGAGTGGCCACTGGACAAAAGTCAAGAAACCTTGGCTGGCTCTAGTCCCAAGATTGGCTCTTGACTCCGTGTAGAGTTTCAGCAAAATCAGCTAATAGATATGGCTGGCAGTTTCTTCATTTCTAAAATGAGTGTATTTTTTTTTCTTAAAAAGTACTCATGAGAGCTAAATGAGCCAACATGAAATTGCTTTGAAAATGGTAAATCATAGTACGAATATAGGTATTATCATTTGCAGAGCTCAAATTACACTATACATCGTTAGTTCTGAAAATAACATACATAACCCAGATCTTGAGCTGAGACTAAACTATTATTTTAAACACTGGGATGGGAATAGAAGGCACTTCAAAGGTTCCTGAATTTATTTTTCTCTGCTCCTCAAGGGTGGATTTAAATTTAATGCAGGTAGGTAGTGGTTTTGGGACAGGGGAAACAGATACACGTGTGCACAACCAAATAGCACAAGAGAGGGCCATATAGTTATGCAAATATAAACCAGGGCTTTACCTATTGCTTTGGGGAATGATGGGGTCTGATTCATTTGGAATGCTGATGATGTCTCAGACCAGGAAACTCTATTTCTTCCAGAAATATTTAGATGTAAATGCTGTAAACTTTTTCTTTAATAATTAAAAACATTACATTAATGTGTGCATGGGTGTATGTGTATACAAGTGTATATGTTGGGAGTATGTGTCTGTCCATGTATGTTCATAAGCTCGAGTGTATGCATGTATGTCTGTTTATGGGGGTAAGAGTATATGCATGTCTTTGAAAATATATGTGTGTGTGTGTGTGTGTGTGTGTGTGTGTGTGTGTGTGTGTGTGTTTATCTGTGTATGTGCATGTGTATGTGTGTGGATGTATGTGTGTATGCACATGCATATACGCATGCTTGGACATGTATGTATTTATATGTATATGTGTATATGTGTGTGCATGCATGTATTTGTGTTTGCATGTGTGTGATTGTATATGTGTATGTGTATGTGCAGGCATACATATGTGTGTATTTGTGTGTGGACATGTATACATGGTATGACTGTATGTATTTGTGTGTGTGTGTGTGTGTGTACTCATAGGCATCCCATGGTATACCTATCAACATCATAGAACAACTTGCTAAAGCCAAATCTCATCTAAGTTAGCTGAGTCCCAGGGACTGAGCCCATGTTGTCTATCTTGCTCATAAGTGACTTAACCTATGGAGATATCTTAATGGCCCTCTGTCCTAATTTTTAAACAAATACTCAGGGACACTCTTTAGTAGGTGATTTAGAATCCTTGCAGGTATTCATGTAAGACTACAAGTATTTACAGGTTATTCTTAACAGGCAGAGGAGCATAAGCAAAAAATTAAAGAAATCATCAATGCTTATAAATACTCTAAAGGTAATAGGTAAATAAGAAGACCTACAGTAAGAAGTGGCCTATGTACTTAGAGATGTGCATGAGCCCAGATGTTGTAAGGGGAGCTTGAGAGGAACAGCATTGTGCTGGTTTAGTTGGATGATTTGTTTGTTTTTATCAACTTGACAAAAGCTTTAGTCATGTAGGAAGAAGGCACTTCAGATGCACAAAGGCCTCCATTTTCACATGGGAGAGAGGGAAGGTCAGGGGGAGAAACTGGGGGTAGGGAAAGCAGGAAAACTGTGGTCAGAATATAGTTTGTGAGATAACAATAAAAAGGAAAGGAAAGGAAAGGAAAGGAAAGGAAAGGAAAGGAAAGGAAAGGAAAGGAAAGGAAAGGAAAGGAAAGGAAAGGAAAGGAAAGGAAAGGAAAGGAGGATTAACAAGTCACAAGGTGTAAGCCAGTAAGCTGCATCCTTCCGTGGCCTCAGTTTCAGTCCCTGTCTGGAGCTTCTGTCTCCTTTATGATGCACTGTTGTCTGTGATGCATATGCCAAATAAGCGGCTTTCTTCCAATTTTCCTAGGTCATCTAATTTGGTCTTAGCAATAGAAAATAAGGTAGGTCAGTCAGGAACAGGATGTGTATAAAGAATTCTAGGAGGTTTTTCCTGGAAATTTAATACAGACTGTCTTCTCTGAATATTCACCTCTGTGTCTATAAATATTTTTATATTTTCAGAGTGATTCATGTTTTCTCTTATAGGTAGATGCTCTTAGAAGTGAACTGTCGAGGACATGGGTAGCATATATGTTTCTGTCACCTTGGAGGATGGCTTAATGAAAGGAAACCCACGTTCACTTTACATGACGAGTAATGGAGTATTGTTAGATTGATTATATTAACAGTTTTACTTGGTATTCAAAGGCAGCTGCATTTTATTTTATTGCTTGTATGCTTGAGTTTTGAGAGAGAGAAAGTCATACATAATACCAAGGCTGGCCTCAAACTTGTGGCAATTCCTCTTCCTCAGCCACTCAAACTGCTGACTCAAGTACACTGTCCAAAGGAAGGTTTTCATCGAAATGAATGAATTGTAACATTGTGTCCATGAAAATAAGTTGCAAAAGGGACAGAAAATGCAGTCTATATTTGGAAACTTCAATGAACATGTAGCCAGCCTAGAACCTGACTCTCAAGGTAAATATGGCCAGGCATTTCTCAAGAGCTGTCTTGAGTCTCTGAGCCTCTAATGCAGAGGTAGGTAAGAAACGCCCACCCATCCCTTTTTGTTCATGAAACTTTTATGACAAAAATTGCCCTTCTGCTTGCCAGTAAAACAGTAGGTGTCATTTTACTTATGAATAGGTCAAGATCCAAACCCATTCTTTGCCTCTTAAAGGACTGATTGAAATGCTTGTCCCCCAGGACTGATCAGAACAAAGAGAGTGTCAATGCAGTTTTGTGTAAGTGCCTTTCTTTCTTCCCAGTCTCTGAATCTTGACCTAAGCCTGAGTTAGACCACAGTTCCTCATTATCATTTTCTCCCACACAGCCCTGATAATAGGTTAGGCTCTGGGTAGAATTTTAACCCATTTGAGTTTTCCCTCCATTTTTCCACACTTGATTTCTAGCTATGTTTATTTCTCATAAACAAAAATCTTGAATTGTCCACTGGAAACTTGGTGACAAACATTGTTTGGATCATCTGATCAAAGCTTCTGCTTATTTCTACAGTCCCTTTTATCAAGTAACCTTCTAGGTTAACTTTTTTTTTTTTTACTAAGTCTGAATTTGTTTATTATTTGACATCAACATAGTGAAAATAAATCTTGAACAGAAAATCAGAATCAATAAAGGAAAGCAAAACAGGACCAAAAAGATAAAAGAAAAATACTAGTGAGTTTTTTTTCTAAAGATACAATTTAACACCCCAGAGAACATGTGTGTATGCACATGCATGTAAACTGATGTAGTTATGTGGGGCAGAGTTTCTCTATGTAAATCAGGCTGGACTTAACTGCATGGTCCTATTGACTAAGCACCCACTCAACCCCAGAGTGTGAGTGACACTGTGCAAAGATTTAATACATTGACTCTTTTATTGACTTCATTAAACATGCAATCCTTCAGTGTGAGGAATCTTAGAAACAGAGGTCAAAAGTTCAACTGTTGGTGTCAGACAACGTAGATTTAAATCCATACTCTATAACACATTTGTTCCCTGATTGTACAGATAACTGAAATTAACATGCTCATCGCAAAAGTGGGAATGGTGATAGCTATTGTGTGCCATTAGTGTCAAGAATTTAATACCTGAAACACTACGGCAGATTTAATCTTGAGTAGATAATTGCTAATTTCACATTGTTCCCCCTTACCTAGGCTGAGGGCATTTTCCATCAGACTATCCATTTTCTCTATCTCAACTCCAATACAATGACTAGCATTTATCACTAATTAAAGTATATCAGTTAACCATTCTCAAGTATTTTCCTGAGAGTATGTTTTTAAAATAACAAAATTAAGGCTGTTCACTTTCAGCACCAGAAGACTCTTTCTAGTTTTCTTCTTTATCCACCACTTTTATGTTTTTACTCTCTATAAGAACAATATGTCCAGAGATAGAGAGAAAGCTCCGCAGTTAAGAACACAGGCTGCTTGTCCAGAAGAGCCAGGCTTAGCTTCCAGAACTCACAGCGCAGCTCACAAGCATCTGTAGCTCCAATTCCAGGGTATCTAACATTCACACAGACATGAAAGCAGGCAAAACACTAATGCACATAAAATAAAATAAGTAAGCAGATTTAAAGAAGAATTATGCATTGCTTCTGATCCCTGTTTATCCCATGAGACAGTCTGGAGTACAAACATTACCAAACTTTAGCCAGAGTATCAGCCAGGGTGAAGAGGTAGCCAGGCTGTCACACACAGGCTCATAACAAGGAAGAAGATGGGATTGTGGTAGTGAGGTCTGGAGCTGATGGACACTCCATGGCATTTTGTATTGATTGTGTAAAGAATGAAGGAGTGTTTAAATAAAGAAAAGGTAATGGGAGTTATGTTTCCACCTACAGGCAAAAGAACCTCAAATATCTTGGTGTAATAGAGCTTGTGATTCTTTTTAATGAAACTTAAGGTGTTGGCACACCCAATATTAACATATGCATATAACAAAATATATTATTTTATATATGTACTTTAATAAATTAATGTTGTAACTGTATTTCTAAAACCATGGCAAAAGACATGTAGGTAGCTAAAAGAACATATGTAAGTATATCTAGATACATATATGTTAGATATCGTAGTATATTTCTAATCATATGCATAATATATTAAGTTATGTGTAAGTTTGAGAGTTACATATAAGTGCATAAACATATCTATTTTCATGTTACATCATTATAATTGGCTGTGATAACAACTCAAGGAGACATGAACACGCTAAGCATGCACATTTTCTCTTCTGAATGCTCTTTTGTAATTAAACTTTGCTTAGAAAGGGGTTTGGTTCAAAGCCTGTGGTAAGAATAGGGTACAAAAAATGGTTTATTTTAATTTCAGAATTCTGAAAGTATGACATAGCCAAAAAAATGATGGACTGTCAATTAGTCCCAAGACCCCTCTGAAAAGGTTCTACTGGTTAGTGCTAAGATGATAATGAAAATGAAGGTAATAAGACTGTAGCTTGTTCAACATAATAGGAACACATAGCTTTATTCTCAAATACACAGCTATACAGGAGCTCCCCATTAAGTGGAATACTAACCAATAAATGTAGTAAATGACATTAAGATATCATTAATTAAATTAAGTATCTTAAAAATTGGCTCACAAAAGCATCATAAAGATGCTAAACCAATGAGCAAATATTTGGCAAAAGGCAGGATACTTATGGCACTGTCTGCTAAGATACCAACAGTTACAAATACTAGGGTAACCATCTTGGGAGAACTACCCCCTAAAACTCAACCTCAATGTTATTACCATTGACGATCTCACCCATACCAAGAGGGACTGTGATGATTGCTGGCTCACAGAACACAGCAGGGTAGGGATACAATGGAAGATTCCACTATTCTACTCTGCTGTCTCCCTGAATTCCTACTACTAGTGATCACAGTAGGCCAGATGTTTACATATAAAATGCCAGAAGCATGTATAGACTGGACAAAATTCTATAAAAAGAAAAATGCTCCTGACATCATAGTATCTGTTGTCAGATGACCTATAGCCTGGGAAATTTTAGAATTAGGTCTGGGAGAGCACTGGATTGCTTCCCATGCTTGGACTTAGTGTTCTCAGATGGTTTATTCTGTTTAAACTGTGAGATGAGACCAGAGTGTAGAAGCTATAGGGAGCAAGTGAATTAGAAAGATGAACACACATACATGCACATGAAAACAGGATATTCAGCTGTGGAGTGAATTGAAACTTGGGGGAGAGTAAACAGGAAGGTATCCTGTATGTGGTATCTTAGTGTCCATGGTAGTATGAAATAACTCCACTTCATATTACTCCATTTTGGGGCCATACAACTTGACTTTGAAAACTCTATTCTAGAATGGATCAATTATAAACAGACATTTTAGAACTAAACTCCCTTAGTAGAGAAACAATAGGGCAATGACCTCAAAGGATTAGCATTTAATTAATTAGCAACCTGAAACAAATTTAGTTCAGGTTGTCTTACATTTAGTTTACTACTTCCTTTCTATCTACTACTTCTATTTTGCTTTAGAAACCTACTGAAATATCTTACCTATAAAACTTAAATAGTATTCTAATGGACCTTTACCTTAGTTTTTTATTGCACTTATTCAATACAGAAATCATACTGAACTATTAAAACATTTTAATGACTCTGGTGACTTTTTTATCAAGATCTTCAATGTTTGTCTATTACTTTTATTCAAACTATCTATCACTATAGTCATGCAAAGACTTCCATAGTACAGTCAGTCTTAAACATATGCCTTTATACTAATGTTTATGTATAAAAAATTCTAGTATGTTATACTCATTTTAGTTTGGTATTAGGCACATGAATAGTAATAATTCCTTAAACAGATAAGTGACTAATTTATTAATAGCTTGATAAATGTTATTGAAGAAACTAAGTAGCCTATCTTTTACTAGGGTCTCACTATATCTTCCAGTTTAACCTTGGAATCCCATCCATAAGTGATTGATACTTCTGTCTTAGCCTCCAGATTAGTAGGCACATGCAATTTCATCCAAGTTGAATTTGCTACACAGGCTGTGAGTAATTTCATTTGAAGCAGAGTTCAGTGGACAAGGAGGTACCTTTGGCCAGACTATGTAGTAAAGGAGCTCTGCTTTCACTTTGTAGAGAACAAAAGTCCCTTCTGCTGATATAAAAGTTTCGATCCAGATGATGGTTGTATAGAAATTTTAATAATAGAAAAACCTTGAGGCTCAGTCTGTTTTTTTTTAAGTTTCCTTCTGTTCATATCTACATCTGGACAGAGATAAATATGTTTTTCTCCACATAAACATAACTCCCAGAGAGCAAATGTCCACCCCAATTGATTTCAAACCACAGCTATGAATAGACTCCACAGTGGTTCATTACCGTAGTCTCCAACTCTCCTTTATTCTCAATACATCTTACAGACAGTAAGATTTATTTGCCTATAACACTCATCTCCCCGCGTCTTCTCGCATCTTGCTTTAATATTCTTCCTCCGACTTAACATGTCAGCACTTTGAAAGAAGTATGCTAGTATTTATCAACATCTTTTAACTCTTACCTTAAATTAGGAATGGTGAAATTTCAGGAACCAAGGTAATATTCTGTTTAAAAACAAATCACTAGAGGCAGAATGGTCAGAAAATAAAATGCTTTCCTCCTATTACCTTGATTTGTATTATTTTTCTCAAATATTTTGGCATGTACATATACTAGATCTCCCCTGAAAAGCAACTTGGTCTTATTTATCAATGGGATTGGTGTTGATATTGGTGGCCTTGGATTCTACCCCAATAAATTGTGAACCTAGAAATAAAAATCGTATGTTATTTGCTATTCAGATTCTCTCTGGATGACTGTGCTGTTTTTCAAGCCAGACTGTAATACAAGTTGTTAGAGTTATGTATAACAGGAATGAGAGAGGCAAAGAATCCAAGATCAATTGCCTAGTAACTACCCTGATCCACGATATTACAAAGTATTTGTGATGTAGGTACCATAATATGGCCTAATGCCCTATCCAATGTAGCTACTGATTTTTCAAAAGCAGGCCAACCCAAGAAAACCTTTCAGGGCTGAATTCTCCATGTTATTTCCAACAAGAAGTAATGCTAGACTTTTGTCTGTAAGAACCTAAGCTGGGTAAAAATTTGCTATTGTGGAAGTTCCACATGTGTAACTTAAGCATTTCCTGGTACATCTCCTGCTCTACTCTTCTATTATCTTTAAGTAAATTTTAAAATACTTTTTATTTTTCAGAAACTGCCCGTCAAGATGTTCAAAGAATACTATACCAGACAACTGACTAACCTGATTCCGAAGAGCACCCTAAGGTGATCCATTACTCAAGAAACTGTATGAAAACCAAAGGAAAAGATAATTTCCTTGCTAAATATTTTGAAAAATGTTATATATCCACATAAAGAAAGAAATTTGACAGAATGTAATACATGCCCCAACATGTGAATGCACACATGGGTATGCACAATCACAAATGTTCTAAAGATATCTCTTTTTTTGCATTTTTAAAATTTTTTATTAGATATTTTCTTGATTTACATTTCAAATGCTATCCTGAAAGTTCTCTATATCCTCCCCCCACCATACTCCCCTACCCACCCACTCCCATTTCTTGGCCCTGGCATTGCCCTGTATTGGGGCATATAGAGTTTGTAATACCAAGGGGCCTCTCTTCCTAATGATAGCCCACTAGGCCATCTTCTGCTACATATGCAGCTAGAGACACGAGCTCTGGGGTTTCTGGTTAGTTCATATTGTTGTTCCTCTTATAGGGTTGCAGACCCCTTCAGCTTCTGGGGTACTTTCTCTAGCTTCTCCATTGAGGGCCCTGTGTTCCATCATATAGATGACTGTGGGCATCCACTTCTATATTTGCCAGGCAGTGGAATCTAAGACACTAACTCATTTGAATAAAACATATAAAATTGTTATTTTCTTCAATATTTCCTTCATTGCTGTATGTGAGTCTGCATGCACACATGCCTGCCACAGTGTTCAAATGGAGGTAAAAGAACATCTTGAGTGAGTCAATTATTTTCACCATGTAAGTCCCCATGTGACCAAATTCAGGTCAATAGGCTTGGTATGGCAAGTGCCTTTACCTGTGAGCCATCTTGCTGACTCCAAGAAAAATATTCTTGGCTACCACCTCTTTAGATGATGACTTCTAAAGAAAAGGGAACCAAAGCAGAAATAAGCAAGCAAGTCAGTAAAAGTCTAAATAGTTCTTAGTAAAGAGACAGTTTAGTTGGCTACTCCTTCAGTCTCTACTCCATTCCTAATCCCTGAAGTTCTTATAAACAGAACAAGATTTTGGTTAAACATTTGGTGTGTCAGTTAGTATCCCTATCCCTCTACCAGGTTTCCTACCTGACCACAGGAGGCAGCCTCCCCACACTCCATACATATCCCGAATGCTGCAAGTCATAGCTAATACTTTCATTGATATTTGGATGCCTTCCCTATCCCAAGTCCCCATCTCTTCCTGGAGATACTCTCTACCACCCACCCCCATCAGTCAGTCAGTTGTAGATTTCCATTCATCCTCATTGCCATCTGGCCATTCCTACCCCATACCTGTCCCACATACACAACCTTGAACCCCCTATTCCCGTCCACATTCCCCCTCATTTCCCTCCTTCCATCTGCCTCCCATGAACATTCCACTTTCCCTTCTGAGTGAGAATCAAGCATCATTGTTTGTGCCCTCCTTCCTGTCCAGCCTCCTTGGGTCTGTGGAGTGTAGCATGGGCATCCTGTATTTTATAGATAATATCTACTTATAAGTGAATATATACCATGCATGTTCTTTTGGGACGCAACTAATGATACTCTGTTATGCTTGCAGACAGTCTAGCATGGCTGACCTCTGAGAGGCTCCACCCAGCAACTGACTGAGACCGATACAGACACCCATAATCAATGAGTGGATAGAGCTTGGGGACTTTTATATAAGAATAGGAGAAATGATTGTGGGATCAAAAGGGGATAGGAACTCCACAGGAAGACTGACAGAGTCAACTAACCTGGACCCTTGGATCTCTCAGAGACTGAACCACCAGCCAAAGAACATACACAGGATGGACCTAGGCCTCCAGCACATATGTAGCAGATGTGCATTTTCGTCTCCATGTGGGCCTGAACAACTGGAGTAGGGGCTATACAAAAAGTCAACGCCTGTATGTGGGATATGATTTTCTATTTGTGCTGCCTTGTCTGGCCTCAGTGGGATAGGAAGGGCCTAGCTTCACAGAGATTTGAAGTGCCAGTGTGGGGTGATACCCAGAGTCACCCACCTGCTCAGAGGAGAAGGGAGGGGATTATGGGGAAAGTATTGTGGGAGGGGCTGACCAGGAGGTGGGCAGTAAACATAAAGTGAATAAGAAGAAAAAGAGAGAAAGAGGGGGGAGGGAGATGGTGGCAGAGAGAGGGGGAGAGAGGGGGAGAGAGAGAGAGGGAGAGAGAGAGAGAGAGAGGGAGAGGGAAAGAGAGAAAGAGAGAGAGAGAGATTTATAGAATGGAAGACAATATTTCCAAGACACCTATCTGATAAGAGGTTTGTTATCACTATCCATAATATACAGTGAAGTCAAATAATTGAGTAGAAATAAATAAATAACCCAAGTAGAAATGGACAAAGGATTAAAATATGTATCTTTGAAAAGAAGGTATGCAAATGGACAACAAACATTTGAAAAGATGCCCCACATCACTCTTCTCCTTCAAAGTACACTTCAAAACAAAACTGATACATGCTTTGCATCTGATAGAGTGGTTATTATTTAAGAAATATATTAGATGACAATCATGAGTGAAGGTGTGGAGGAAAGGAAAAGAATACTGTCAGGTTTGCTGCTGCTGGTGGTGTTGTTTGGAGAATCAATTTGATATAACCATTTGAAAAACAACTTTTGAATTCTCATCCAAATTAAAGAGAGAGCTGTCATATGACCCATAAATCATATTTGCTGGGATTATTGTGACAAAGAATGAAATCACTATCTTAAATAACTCTCTGCACACCTGTCATAATTATAGTATTCAAAACAAGAGCTAAGACAGGTGGATGTTCCAAATGTCCATCAGTGGATAAAGACAACTTAGACATATGTGTTTACATAACACACATACACACACACACACACACACACACACACACACACCACTTTCAGTTTTAAAACTAGAAGAAAATATTCCTTTTGCAATAACAGGAATGAAGGACAAGTGGAAATAGAGGTATCACATCACCTGTGTTAACTGTTCAAGCAAAATAATGACATTGGAGTTAGGAGGCTGACTGTAGGTACCAGGGAGGAGAAACAATGAACAGGTAGTTAGAGGTATAAAGTTTCTACTACTGGGCCTACTTACTGATGGCTAAGATGCTGCAGGATAAATATAAATGCCAGTAGCATATATACTTCACATTTTCTAAGAGGTAGATCTCAAGTCACCACACAATAAAAATAGAAGAGAAAAAAAAAAAAAGAAAAAAAAAACCTCTATATGTAGTATCAGGTATGCTGAGTACTTTCATAGTGGTGATGAACTCAGAATATTGCTGTATTTTGAAGCTCCTATTGTCTGCTTCACATGTGTATGATTTTATCTGTTGACTATAGATAGAGAAATGTCAGGCTTCAGTATAATGTCAGGTTTGGTTTAATGAAGTCAGAATACTGCAATAAAAGATCTTTTTTTTTTTTTTTCACAAAGTGGTACAAAAGTTTTTGTTATTGCTGTACCAGGAAAGTCTTTGAGAATATTCTACATTGAGACTTCTCAAACTCCTTCCTAGGACATTTCTACAAACTTGAAGAAATATTTTCATAGATAAGTTACAAATGCTACCTTCCTTTCACTGTGGACAGGGTGTAAACAGAATAGCTGTCACACACAAAAAGGAAGCCATGTGAGATCAAAGATTGTGAGTGTTCTGCAAATAGTGAAAGGTGGCAGCCATTAGAAAGGATGATTTTTACAGGAATAGACACATCCTCCCCCATTGAAACCAGACAAGGCAATCCTCTGCTACATATGTTTTTGGGGCCACAGCCCAGCCCATATAGGCTCCTTGGTTGGTAGTTTAATCTCAAGGGGCTCTGAGGGGTCCAGGTTAGTTGATACTAGACCTGGAAGGTGGACAACATTTGGAGTGTAAATAAATAAAATAATTTAATAAAAAAATTAATTTTCACAAAAAGATGATTTTTCCCCAAACTAGATGGAAGAATGAATGAGAGATTTATGTGTAAATAATCAATGTACATCAATGGCCAGGGTACACAACACAGGACAGGCTAACTCTACTATAGTACAGGTTAAATACAGTCAACCAACAACACCCTGGCAGCTACTTCAGAGTTTTCAAGGGTGTGTTTATGTACTGTCATTTCAGGGCTCTTGGTCATAGTCTGATTCAGAAATGACATCATCTACCCATGATTGTCTTGATTAACTCTATTCTCCCATGATGCTATGATCAGACAGCTTGGGCTTTTTTGTTTTTTTGTTTTTTTTTTTCTTCAGTGGTTCACTGTCCAGATAAATAACAGCCAAGTCAATGACTTCAGTATGATGTGGTCTGATTTCTGGCTATGCTCATTTGGTTTTGTGTTCCCATACACTATGGATAAATGATGAAATTGAAAGAAAAACTCTAGAAAATGAAGTCACATTCTGGCACTACCACTGGTTAAACTGTGTAACCCTGGGATGACCTTCAACCTTGTTTTCGGTTGTGTTAACCCCTTTTTTGCATAATATGAATGGCTAATGCTATGATTCTCAAATATTTTATCTTAGGAACCCTTTAAAATGTAAACTGGGGATGAAGGAATTTATTAATGACATGGACAGACAGACAGAAAGGCAGCAGCATGGGAGGCCTATGAGGAGAACACAGGCCTCTGCACCAGAGACATACAGCACATTAACTTATCTACGAATATGTCAAAATTGAGAAAATATAAAGTTATACTCATTCATCAATTAAGAAGTTCTAAATTTATCCATACTAAATGAACAAAAAGTACTTCTCAAAAAATAGTAGAGATAATTATTTTTGCATTAATAAGGTATCTTCTTAATACCTGACTTAATCAGAAAGTCATTACAATCTTATCTTTCCATTTGCATTTGTCATGTTTGGTGGAAATATGCAAAGAAAACCTAGGAAAAGGTGGAGTGCGTCAGTGGATTTTCATATTCTTGTGTAAATTCATCTATCTATGGGCTACACTCAAGGAGGAAAGTGGAAAGATCCTGACAGTTATCTGAAATTCAGAATCTGAAATTACTTCAATGAATATCTATTAATCTGGCATATTAAAACACCACTTGTCTATTTTACATGTTGTATCATTTGGCTCTTTTACTTCAAATTCATTCAGATATCTTTTCTTATACTAAGTTATTAACAAATCCAGACAAATTGAGTTGTGCTAATCACAATGCTAATAGATCCCACTATACAACATTTAAAAGTCAACATTCATAAATGAATAAAGATTTCATTTTAAAAATTTCTAAATACTGCAGTGCTATCAAACTCATTGTAGTAGGTACATGTTTAATATTAATAACTGAAACTATAAGTTTATAATTGTAAAGCACATTGTTGTTTTTCTCCTCTTGTTATAGGTTCAGTTCATTCTTTTAGAGAAAAATGTCTACCAAATGTCTGAGCTTAGGACTCATTATAGACAGCTGAGTTTTTCAAAAGAATATTTCTTTTAAAAATTCACCAGTTAATCTTAAGCTCAAAAAATGTGCATGTGCATCTCCCTTGGCCAACCATTGACCACAGGATGTAGTAGAAAGATTTCATGTTACAGTTCCCAAGATGTTTGCTAAAATGCCCACTAAACAATTCCATTGGGCTCATACGCACTAGTATAGAGGATCCTCAAGTAAGGTGCAGTAACATCTATTGACACTAGGTAAACAACTACAGTGAATTAGCTTAGATTCACATTAGTCATACCACATTCATTCTCAGAGTCATCTATTTGTGCAATTGAATTTTCTGAAGCTGCCATGATAAGAAGCAAGATGCCACGCCAGAGTCAAAGTGCAGCAGGAAATGACAGTGACACGCAGTCTGACTTCAAGGTTTGAGATCAGTTCAGTGACCCACTGGTGCTCACATACTGTGACTAAGTGACCTCTGTCCATGGGAAAACACTACTTTTTTCAAGTTCCTATAGGTTGTTGGAAGATCCACTTAAAAAACAACACAATTATGTCCAATTGGTTTTAGATTGTTCAGGATCTCAATGTTTTAGAAAGTCTCTAGAACACTTTGGAGCAAAGTTAGAAAAGGATGCTTTGTGCGAGCCTTTTATCACAGATTAATAAATAGGTGTGAACCAAGAGTTGAGATATTTAATAAAATACTATTTTACAACACATCAAAGGTCATTGGTCTTTGGTTTTCCTCTCATAAAACAACAACGAGCTGCTAAAGAGGCATTGTGCCACTGCCTGGATTCATACTTTCAACCAGATTGCTTTTGTTTGCTTCACCAGCAAATGTCAACACTGGGAATGGCAAGTCCCTTCTCAGTGTTGCTGCAAAGATGGTTGGACCTTACAGGATCACTAAAAAAAGAGGATCTGTTTCCCAAATTGTAGAAGCCTGAGGTCTGTTTATCATAATCTATAAAACACCTGGTTACAGAATGCTCAAATAGAATCAACACAATGATTGTTCCTGTCATATGAGTTGCTGGGTAAATTCTACTTAATAATCTCTGTCTCACTGCTGGCTTGTTCTGTGAGTCACTGCCTTAGAAACCTAGGGCAGGCTCTGTCTGGTTTATGAAACTCTTCTTTGTTCTTAGTAGTCCTGAGAACAAATGGTCTCCTCGTGAACTCTTGCTCCAGGCATCTTCAAAGGTCCTGACAGTGGAGCCAGGGTTTCTTTATGATTATTACCCCCCAGGCTTTGATGATGTGATCTACTGAACAAGGAAGCAGTCTCAATTTGAAATAACAAAATATGATGCTAGTTAATATGAGCAAAAGAGAAATGCCTTACAAACGAACCAAGTAGTTCACAGTAAGAGTTAGAAAGCTAGCACGCCAGGCTCAGGAATCAATCAAGGAAGTAAAAGCAGAGTAGAGGTCAAGTCCCAGTGGTTGTATTTGGAATGCCTACCGCCATTGAAGTGTAATCACTTCATCAGGCATCTAGGCCTCCCCCTATTGCAGATAGCCTCTAACAGAACACTCATACCTTTGCCAATCCCTCAAAATTCATTTTCCTAAGTGGGAACAAGTAGTCCACTGTAGGTTAGTCAGAGACCTATGCTTTTGATGTCAGGAAGTGAGGAGTCTTATCTTTCCTTTCTCTGTTTTCTATTCTCATCTGCTTATTCTTATCTTCTTATATCACCCTCAATCAAAACAGATAGGACTTCCAAGGTCAAACAGTTAAATTGACAAATGTCAATATTATTACTCCGTTAGGAAGGGCATTCAAACACATACCCTATTCCCCAATCTATAACAAAGAAAAACATCTATTAATAAACCAATGCCTGTCTCAGTGTGAGAGCATTAAATATCAATGATTAATCCACCAAAATATATGGCCAGTATCTACTTACTATGTCATTTCCTGTAAATGGTATGCTCTATTATTATATATTCTTATAACTATTACTGTAATAACTCCTTTTAAATACTTAGAGTATGGTATAGGAAACAGAAAGTCATCTATTCCTTTTTAATTATTTAATTAATACATAAAAGGAAACATGCAGATTCTGGGGAGTGCTTAAGCAGGCAACCAATAACTATATTATAGTTGCTATCTATAATTTCTCTTTTACTATCATATCATGTGCTTCAAGTGCTTCAGCAGAAGCAACATCTGAGTAAGTGACAGGAAGTTTCACATGGATGGATCTGAATACTCAAAGGTGTCCTGACAATACACAACTAAACCTGTTTAACACCAGGATGTACTATGTTCTAAGGAAGTGCCTAAATGCTATTCATTCTCTTATCAGATCCAATGCAGGACAACAACCATATTCTCTGGAGAAATAGAGTCAAACAACTTAGCTGATAATACAATCTTTGTTTTACTTTGTTTCTTTAGGGCTGGGAGGCATCTGACATAAGAGGCAGAAATCTAAGGGTCAAGTAAAATAAAAATCTTCCTGACTTCTCTGTGGCCCTAAAGTCTAAATTAGTAAAGACAAAAGTATGAAAACTAGAAAGAAAAAGAAATTCACTCTAGGTAATTATAGGAAATTATTGCCTGCACCAAACTATGAAACTCCTGTGATTTATACTTCACATCTTTAGAAGCCAAGGTGTCTAGGATCAAGGTGCAGGCACACCCCTGTTTGCTGATAAGTGATCTCTGTTTCTAAAACGACCCTACTTGCTTGTATACTTGTATGGAGAGGGCAAAGGGGGTGAAACCAATGTATTCACAAAGTAGAAAGGCTAAACAGGCTAAAAAACTGTGCACTCTCACTAAACAGGTCACTAATCCATTTTATGAGGACCACATTTGTATAGTAATGTGGTAAATTCTGTACCTTGGTACTATCCATTTTAGCTACTTTTCTCATTACTATGACAAGCTACCTTCCAGAGAAAACATATGGGAAGAAAGATCTATTTGGATTGGTGTTTTGAGTTATGGTGTGTCCGGAAGGGAAAGTATAGTAAACCTCATAGTGGTAGAAACATGTGGTTGGAGTCCTGTAATATATTACAGAACCAGAAAGTAGACCAATTAGTCCTACTATCACTCCAAGGTTTATTCCACACTAACCTACTATCTCAAAAAGAGGCAACAGCCCTCAAAATACCATCACCAGCTGAGACATAATATTTGCAAGACCCCATGGTAGCTATTTCACATCTTAACTACAATAACATCACAATGACAATTAAGTTTCAAAATAAATTGAAAACACACATTCAGATCAGGAGGATACTGTCTATTCTCACGCATGGTATAGCATGGTGGTACAAAATCATCCAATATGCCATTGAAGTAGAAAAATTAGACAGGGACATAGCTAAGTGTTTATTCCAAGAAGCAATGTCCCTTTCATGATTGGGGGCAAATATAATCAAATATAATATTTATAACTGGATAAATGACAGGTCTAACAAGAGATTGATGGATTCCCTGTGGCTTAAATTGATTCCTACTTACGAAAAGTTGTTCACTCAGCAGGATAAGGTTACAGATTGGCTTTTATGATGTAAAGTAAATGTACAAGGCACTAAAAGAAGTGAATCCATTGCACAACTATTTGGATGGATAGGAATGGGTGTAACCTACATTCATTAAAAGTGGATCATAACGTTACCCTCTAGAGTGGTTCTCTTGATGTTGATTGGTTGGTTTCATTTTGTGCTTGATTAACCTTTATTTAGATACTAACCATAGACTTTGCAGCCTACACTGGAGTTTCATTCATTACTTTCTGGTCTTACCTCAAACCACTGCCATTAACAATGGAGCCATCTTTTCTTCAAGCAGAAGAACATTGAGGTGTGCTTCCATTGCTCTCAATGTATGAAGGACTCCTCACTCATTTCACTGAAAACTTCCCTAAGAGGGCTTAAAACTTTCTTGCCAACCACAGTGGCTTATACCAAACTTATTTTCACAATCGTAGATAAATCATGCTTGAATCAATTTTTCTTAAGAATTCACTTGAATCTAATTCACTCAGCACATTTCAGATATGCAAAACACTGTTACTGACTTTAGCCATAATGAGCCTATTTTTCCACTTACCTGAAATTGAGTTTTGACCAAATCTCAAAAAATCCTTCTCAGTCTTTAGTGACCATTTTATGTCTGTAAGGTCTTTGTTTCACACTTCGTGCAGAAGTTAGAACATATGTGTTTGTCTATTTGTACTTAGTATATTTTATCCAACATATATTCCATATTTACTCATCTTACAAATGATAGTTTGGTATTTTTAAGGCTAAATAGTTTTCTACTAATATATATATATATATATATATACAGGATTATTACAGTTTGATACAGTGTCATTTACTCACAGGTCTACTCTGGGTGTCTTTGCATTTGTGTCAGTGAGTGGAGCTTCTGTCTTTTCTAATACAAGTAGTTTTTGTTTCTTATGCCTTTAATTCCCTTTGAATTACTTGTATTTAATATTTGGCTAGACTAAGAAAATGCTACTAATACTGGAGTGTTTGTTTTATATATTAAAATGTTTCTTTTTATTAGTTCTAAAAAAATGGTATCTTCAGAATTTTCCACATTTAAGACAATACCATGTGATAATTAGATAATTGAACTTTTAATTGTCATTGTTTTTAATTTTTTCTTGTTTAATTACTTTGGCTTGATTTAAATCCGATTCTGAATAAAAATGATGAAAATAGATGTGTTGCCTTACTACTATTCTAAAAGGAATCTCCAGTCTTCAAAACTGAGTAGGATGCCAACTAGTATAATATAAATGTGAAAGTTTTAAGATTATATAACCACAATTAGATTTGAGAACTCCAATCTTCATTACTCAAGCTGAGTCAGGAAAATAAGAAGATAAGGAGAGGGGTTATGGGATAGGACACTTGCAGAGGGGAAATGGGGAAGAGAATTTCAAAAAGAAAGAGAAAGAAAGAAAGAAAGAAAGAAAGAAAGAAAGAAAGAAAGAAAGAAAGAAAGAAAGAAAGAGAGAGAGAGAGAGAATCAGGTCAGGCATGGTGGCAAATACCTTTAATCCCAGGAGGCACAGGCAGGCAGATCTCTGTGAGTTCCAGGACAGCCTGATTTACAAAGCAAGTACTAGGATAGCCAGGACTGATACACAGAGAAAACTTGTCTCCAAAAAACAAACAAGAAAACTACAACAACAACAACAACAACAAAAAAAAAATCAGTCTTTCTCATTCAGTTTGAAGAAATGTCCAGCGTGCAGCCCGCTGATGTTCTAGAAACACGTCCCTCCTAGCATTTGCGCAGAGCACATAGATAAAACCTTATTTAAAGTTGAGCCACTTTCACCTTCAGTGGTGATAAAGAAAACTTTTTGAATTTAACAACACTATAGATTACCACCATTGTATGAGTTACAGAAACAAAACAACTTTTTATGAAGTTTGAAGGGCTGAAACAAATAGAAATATAATACTGATCAGAAAAAACAGGATCAAAACCATAAGACTTATTTAACTTAATACTACTCAACAGTTTTGTAAATACATTGGAGATGAGCAATTAGATATCTTAGGTATATACTTAGGTCAATAATTCAATGTATTTACATGTGCAAATATATGTGTATATATATATATATATATATATACATACACATATAATTTGTCATAATTTAGGCACTGATTTAAAAGTAAATCTTTAACTGTTTTTTTCTAGACTCTAATTAGACAGTCATGTCTGAAGCCTTTTTAACTTCTTAAGAGATGTAAAAATGAAGCATATAGATCTATTTCTGGATACATTATAGAAGCAGGTACATCTAAAATACATATTTTAGAGTATTATAGATAGCTGAAGATATATAGATAGAGGTATCTACATAAATAGATATATCCTTACAAGATAATAGTCTAATGAGTCTTGTATTGCTTAATTTTAAGCCTAAGGTGCAAGTCTTATGAGACAATTTAAAAATAAACACAACTGAATCCAATCACTTCACAGACCAAGGACTTCTACATACATAACTCGATTAGTTTACTACCATTTCAGTTCATAAGGCAATAAAATTAGTTTTTTTTTAACAGTGCCATCTGCTACTAACATATTACATTTGTCAACTTCCACCAACAATGGTAAAGACAGCTTATAATTTGTATTATTTTCTACTACTCCCCTTTTACCCTAATGTCCATGGTTCTATTGTCTGAAGCTTTCCATTGTATCATTTGGCACTGGAAATTATCCTGTTCAAAATCCATTACTGCCACAGAACAAAGCTCTACAAATTAATCCAAAATATTTTTCAATATGTCTGATCTAGAGAGCATTGACTTTTATACTTCAAGGATAAAATCATACCATGGTAACATTACAAAGCAGTTGGTAATGATGAGGACACTGAGGTACAGTGAAAATGGAGGGCACAAGAGATGAGGATCGATCATGGCGGCAGGGTCATCTCTGATGCTGAGGACCAATTCCAGCTCCTGCTTTATGAACCCAATGCTTAGTCATCTCTGCAAGTCACCTGCCAAGAGGGGCTCTTCTTAGCTTATTCTTTGTCTAAAAAGGAAAGAGCTCTGCCAGATTACTAAACTGAACAAATAAAAGTACGCATTCGTATGACTTTGTATGAGTGGAATTCTACTAAATTTTTGAAATATCACTATAAACAAGTGAGAACTAGGAGAACATAATCTTTATGAATTCCCTAAGACATGTTCTGTTACCTGAGGGTCCTTGTGGGAGCAATCCTTTCTCTTGTGAGTGCCCTCCATGGGGTTTCAGGATGGGCACATGGTGGCCAATAGTGTGGTAAACTCATGGCACTGTTGAGAACAAGTACCTACCTCCAACATAAATAATGTTTGAAATACTACCCATGAGGCACATATGTTTTCAGGAGACACAACAAAATTGAAATAACCATAAGAATTGTAGAAATTAAACAGACAAGCATTATCTCTTTAATGATCTAAAAGTGTCAAACCTATACAAAAAGTACACCTAATTATCAGCTGTTTACCCTAATTTTTTCTGTCTATTTCGTTTATAAATAACATTTGTTTGGCATCCAGTAGTGATGATTTCAAAGAATATGGGAATAGCCACAAAATAAAAAAATAAAATCCTAGAAATCAAAAGAAGGAAGGGAAAATAAGACACAATAAAACTCGCAACTCAAAATTCCATCACATGGAGGCTGAGGAAATAACAGAGATGATGACAAGTCACAAAAATGACAAGATCAGTGGCACATAGCTCAAGCCCCCTTAGTCATTTGTCTTTGGTTGCAATTTCACTCTGAGATGATCACAATCCACTGAGCACCCATGTTGAGTACCCTGCAGTAAGAAACATCCTATGTCTGAGGGTCTCTATGAGCCATGTACTCTGCTTACTTGGTAGCATTCCTGACCCATTTTTTGAAGGGAACAATTCTGAAGGTAAAAGATTTAACACTTCAATCAATACTGGTAAAGATGAGAGCTCAAGTCCCCCCCTTTTTTTTCCTTTTCTTTTATCTTTTTTTTTATTGTATATTTTATTTATTTACAGTTCAAATGTTATCTCCTTTCCTGGTTTTCCTCTCTGCAAAAGCCCTATCCCATTCCCCCACCCCTGCTTCTATGAGGGCTCTCCCTTACCCATCTACCCACTCTCACCTCACCTCCCTAGCATTTCCCTAATCTGGGGCATCAAGCCTTCACAACCCCATAGGTTGAACAACAATATCAACTAACCAGACTCACCAAAGCTCCCAAGGGCTAAACATGGCTCCAGCTGCATATGTAGCAGAGGATGGCCTTGTCAGGCATCAGTGGAAGGTAAGAGTTTTGGTCTCTTCTTATACTCATTCAACTATGCTCCTTATACTTTCAAATAACTTCCAGAATTCCTATTAACATTGTGATCAATTCTTAAGGATTAATGTGGTCAGTGAGAACTCATGGCTTCTATGGAAGGAGTAACTTCTAGAGCAGTGATTCACACCGTGCCCTCATCGAACTATCACCATCGGCATCCTGTGGGAACTTTTCAGAAATCTAACTTCACACCTCCAAACTTCCTCACTGACAAACTAAAGGGATGACCCTTGGGAATCTGTGTATTACTTCCATGTGATTCTGCTATACGTTCAACAGTTGAAGAGAAATAACTTGTCAGCTTTTAGCATGTGTTCTACTCATTTGAGATTCTTTTTAGATATAGGTTCTGATTTTATAGATCTTAAATGAGACCTGTGACCTTTCTAATAAGATCCTAAGTACTAGTACTAGTACTCAGTACTAGTACTTTCTAATAAGACTAAGTACTAGTCAATAAAATGTCAAATATCATCATTTACCTTAAACTTGAACTAATTAAGTGAAACGAAAAATTCAGTTCCTTAGTCAGACTAGGCATGCTCCAGAATTTCAGTAGCAAGAACCTGTCACATTGGAAAACTCAAAATAGAATCCTTTCATCGATACAGAAATATCTGTTTCTCCATTCTTTCTTAGTGGTTTGAAAATTTCATACAATGTGTTTTTATCATACCATACCCTTTCTAACTCCTCTCATATCCATCTTGCCTTTCCTACCCACCAACTTAATGTCTCCTCTTCTTTTAAACCTATCAAGCACAGCTTGTGCTGTTCAAATATTCGTGGATACGTGGCCATCTACAGGAGCATTGTTAACTTACCAGGGGCTAGAACCTTAAAGAAATCTGACTCTTCCTCTCCCTGAAGCTACCAACTGCTCCTTAGCCATGGATAGGTAAGCTGTAACGCCTACCTTCCCTGTCATGCTGGGACTTGGTCTCTTTTGAGCACTTATGGATCTTGCTCATGCTGTCATAACAGCTGTGGCTTCAGATATGCTAATGCTCCGAGGTGTACAGAAAACACTGTTTTCTTCTTGCCACCTACAGCATCAGGCTCTTACAATCTTTCTGGATGCTCTTTTCCAATGATTTCAGAGTCTTGGGATTAGATGAGGTGATATAAATGTCCCACTATGCACTAAGTACTGTACAATCCCTTTATTCTCTACATCTTGACCAATTGAGTCTCTATGCCAATCTTCACCTCTGGCAAATAGAAAGAATTTGGGTGTGTCTGATGGAAATGCGTGATAATCATGAATGAATTTTTCAAGCAGAGGCTTTTAATTCTTCTTTGTTAGTAATGATTATTGTTGTGGTTCATTAACTGTATAAGTCAGGACAGTAATTTAGGCTTCTGTCTGTTCACTAAATCGATATGGAAGTGTGATTTTACAGGTTCCTTCAATCACAAAGTTATTTCCCAAGTAATCATTTTGGACTATATGCTATTCTACACACAGGAACACCTCACTGAGCAAAATGCTCCAAATCATAGTCTCAAAGATCTTGTGTGACATGTATCATTCATGCCTATGGTTAGAGAAAATATTGCTATAAATGAGTTCACTTTCAACAGGAAACAGAAATTGTATTGGCAGTGCCCAGAGCACTTCCCTCCTCAGCAAGAGATATAATCAAAAGTCTTTGACACTTGAGAACTAACATTCTCTCATAAATCCCTCCTGAAGGATACAGTTCAGAGAGCTCTATCTTGGACCAGATGCTGTAGAAGCATTTCTACAAAATAGTTTCATATGAAACCCTGAAAGTTTACTCTACAACCTCCTCATATGTGCCCAAAGCCTCCCACAATGAACAACCCAGCATAATCATCCTGTAGTCCCTATGCAAGCAATTAAGCTTGTATGACTCTTCAAGCCAATGCCACCTCTTTCTCTACATAACAAAAGTAGCCAGGCGTGGTGGCGCACGCCTTTAATCCCATCACTCGGTGGCAGAGGCAGGTGGATTTCTGAGTTTGAGGCCAGCCTGGTCTACAAAGTGAGTTCCAGGACAGCCAGGGCTATACAGAGAAACCCTGTCTCAAAAAACAAAAGACAAAAACAAAACAAAACAAAAAACAAATGCAAAAAAAAAAAAAAAAGTAGCCTATTATTTCCTGCTGGATGTTTTTTTTTTTTTTCCTAAAGTACTGCTGTGTGTTTTCTGGGTAGCAAAAACAATCCAACAGAGAGAGGCAAGCTGGCTGCATGGAAATAATTTGTGGTTCAGCATATGGTTCCTTCCCTGCACAGAAGCCGGCTTCAGCTCCACAATCATCCCATTCATTGGTCTGAGCTAAACTTCTGATGGAAAAATGTAATGAGGCTGTCTGAGCTGCTGTCACTCCCCAAACAAGCACTGCATCTCAGAGGCTGGGGGAAGAGGAGTGCATTCAAAACGACTCCACTGTTTGTACAGATTTTTGTGCATTTTAATCCCCCAAATCAGTTTTTATCAATTTAAATGTCATCTTGGGGAATGATCACAACATTTGAGGCTTGGCATACCTGCCTTTATCCAGGTGTCCAACTGCTTTGTGACTTGCTCAGTCAGTTTTCTCCAGATTATATTGACTATGCAAAATTGGAAGTCTTTTCCATGTTGGTTTTTAAGATCAGAAAACTGACATGTCTAGGTCTTGGTGTATTGTAGGTGTTCGAGACATATCAATTGTTCTATAAATAATCATTTTTATGGACCTTGATTTCTGAAGTGGATAAAATTCAAAAGCCTGACCCACTTACAGTGGAGCAGTTATCTTTAATATGTCTTGAATCATATGGACACTTGAGTGAGAACTCAGAAAATGGCAAATAGAAACAGCTTCTCACCACTGATTATTAATAGATACTCTCATAGCTTAATTTCCTAAACATATAGAACATGTTTCAATGCAGGCTCATTTGATAGTCTGATGAAAAGAGAGAAAGGTGACTATTGCTATTTAAAATGGGGGTGGGAGGATAAAGGACAGAACAGAAATATCTCCTAAGTTCCCAGCAGAACTTTTTTTTTTAACTAATTTCCTGCAAATCACTGAAGCGTCTTTGTAAAACCAAGAATCTTTTGTTTTAACTGTATATAAAAGTTGAAAGCAAGGTGGACAAATAGCTTTTCCAAGGTTACACAGGATTAGGATCCAGGTGACCAGCCCTGGGGCCAAACTTAAATATTATGTTCATTGAACAGATGTTTTCAGACAATTGTGCTAGGGACTGGGTCAAGATTTTACAGAGATTAAAAGTGGTAAAGCCTAGCCCAGCTCTGAAACAGATGAAATATTGAGGAGGCAAATTATTTCATGAACAATTAATCACAATATGAAATAGACGAAACTGGTACAGTGTATACAAAACAACACAGAGACATGAAAAAGAAATATTCTGTACTTTGGTAGAACATGCTTTCAAAGGCAGCATTTAAAGGACAGAATAATAAAATATAACAAGAACACACCAAGAGTGAAATGCAAGATGAACAAAAACATCAAATCAGGAAAATGTCTTCTAGAAACACTAAGTAGATCAACTTTGCTAGAACAAAAATGACACAAGGAGGAAGGGTGAGAAGGGTAAGAATTTCACTTTAATTTTGTTAAGCATTGTGCAGTTCTGAATGCCTGCCCAAAGGGTTAGACTTGATCCTGCAGCCAGAGATGCATCATTGAAAGATTATGAGGTCCTCGGTGAAATGTTTGAATCTGTGTTTCAGGGGCATTGATCTGATACCAACATGTAATGAAATAAACACTTAACAACCCAATGATTATTTTTATAACTTTGTGACCTGTCTTAAAGCTTGCTCTTTAGGGATTTACATTATCATTCTTTCAGACTTTGTTTCAAACACCCACAAACCAACAAATATTTCTCTTCCAGTAAGTGGAAGAGAAAGACTACAATTAACTAACTGATTAATAGCTAACAGCTATTTATTCTTTGTGACTGTGAGCTCTCAATCTAGGAGATAAAGTTCCAACTTTCAGATAATAAAAGTAGTAGCTAAATGTCACGGTCACATAGAAATGGATAACACTAAGAGTCTAATTCCAATCTATGAAGTCTGAGACTTGTCCCCCTGTGCTGTGCATAAGTTTTGAAACCACTTGCACAGAGTCACAGTTATAGCTAGTACTGTCTTGATGATGAAAAGATGTATTTGCTACTGTTGATAAGAAAAATGACCCTTAATAGAGGTATATCAGGAACATACAATAAAGGTAGTCATGAAGGAGTCCTGCCTTTAAATCCACTCTGGAGCTTTCACTAACCCTTGGAAACTTAACAAAAGATTCAAAAGACAATGGACACAGATAGATCAATGATTCTCAACCTGTGGATCACAACCCCTTTGGAATGTTGAAATGACACTTTCACAGGGATAGCATATGAGACTCCTGTGTATTAAATACTTTATATTATAACTCATAGCACTAGTAAAATGACAGTTACAAAGTAGGAGTTTAAAAAATGTTTATGATTGGGGAGGGCACCTCAACATAAGGAAACTGTATTAAGGAGCTGGACCACTAGGAAGGTTGAGAGCTACTGATGTCCTGGGATAAATGTCCTGGAAGATACAAACAGTGTGACCAGGACCTAACTGGCAAATATTTCCCAACATTTGTTGTTAGTAAAGTCTGGACTCTAAGGCCTTCTGCTAACATAGTCTGACGTATGGTTTTAGTCAGTCTGTTCAAATAAACAGTGTATGCAAATGGAGAGAATTGATTTGGACTTAATCCCATCAAAAGAGAAACATACATTCATATTCCCTTATTTTCTAATCTCACACATCTCATCTACAAATAAAATATTCATGTATATAAATAACTTGAAGCACTGAAATGTAAAATCTTCACTGCATATACAACACTCTCATTATACTAACATGGGATTTTCATAGGGACAGGACCTATCTACTGTGATTGTCTAAATTCAAATATCAGCTTTTATACCTCACAGTTAGGTTTTGTTGCTATTACTGCTTATTCTCTTTAATCGTAAATTTCTCATTTATGAACTAGAATGTTAAAAGTGTTTATTTTATAAAATTGAATTAAATGAGTTGTATATAAAGTAACCAGTAGTGACCAGCATAGAAGACACATTACTTAAACTCAGCAACTTTTGCTTATCCATAAGATAAAGATTTCAAGATGTCCAGTTAAAGTCAGAAATCATAAATAGTGCAAACCCTATATATTATGTTTTCCCTAAATATATAACTGTGGAAAAGATTAATTTATTATTGGACACATTAAGTTATAAACCAAACTAGCTACAAAAAATAGAATAATTATAACAATAGATTATGAAAGTTATTTAAAATGTGCTTTATTTCTGGAATACCTGTTATTTTCATGCCTTTTTGCATACAGGCTGCAAAACCTTAGAAAGTTAACTGCAAGTTAAAAGAGACATTTATTTGTTTATGCTATTTTTCTGTTATGGTTTCTCTTTCCTCTACTGATGTTTATTGCCATTATTTTATTAATTGCTTTGGATTCTTTATGTCAGAATTCTTCGGCTTTATAAATCATGAAGTAAGTTCAGTTTGTTGAAGGAATGAGTGGATTAATGAAACTTCTGCAACAGTACCTTGTATAAGATTAATCTCTGCCTGTCAGATCCAAAGCAAGTTCAGCTTTCAGGAAACAAGTAACTCCTAGTGTTCAAGATGCAATGGGACCAGAATGCAATGGATAATAAATTATGGCTACGAGAGTAGGTTGGAGGTTAACACAAGACATCAGAGGTTTATCATGTGACCTATACATTCTAAATAGTTATTCTTGGCAGAGAGTCTAGAGATCACTGCAATTAGAATGATGCCGAGATAGAGAGGGAATTTCACAACTGCATTGACTCAGTCTTTTTATTTTTCGTATAAAATGATGCAGCATAGAATTTGTTCACTGGAAATTGCCTAGATTAGCTTGGTGATTTGCAAATATGACTTCAGCACTACTTTTTTTTTTAAAGACCACTGTACTTAATTACCTGAGCTTGAATTTCTCTCATATAATATCCAAGGAATTTCAAATGGGAAATAAAAGAGTAATAATGATGAATATTTATTCTTTACCCAAATATGAATATTTCTGGGTACAGTTTTATTGAGCCACCAATGAAGGCTCTTTTAGAATACTTATCAGGTAATAGAGTGTGAACACCAAAGAATAGTGTCCATATAAATTAAATTAAGAAAATTTTTCCTATATAAGCATTGCATAATTCATATTAATTCATAATATAGCAAGAGATTCAAGCCTAAAACACACTTGAAAATATCTTACTGCTGAGGTCAATCAATATATTGCTATTTGTATTTCTTGACAATTAAGAGGTTTGCCCTGATTTGGGGTTACTTTAGTTTGGCTCCAATATCTTATTCTGATAAGCTTCCTCTGAGTCCCTCTTAATGAGGCCTCCCTATATTTGGCTAATGGAAGAGCTTTGCAAAGCCAATGAGTTCTGCTCCACTTGTCAAATGTGACCAGACAATTTCTAACTTCAAGAAGGAAAAGCACAAGATCCGCAAGAACCACTTGGAGGGTATTTCAGAGGGAGGCATTCTGGCACTGCAGAGTAGAAACTTCAGAGACTACACATACCCAGGTCCTCCCTGAGCACGACAGAGTAGAAACTTCAGAGACTACACATACCCAGGTCCTCCCTGAGCACTGCAGAGTAGAAATTTCAGAGACTACACATACCCAGGTCCTCCTTGAGATCTTTGTTCACTGTCCTCACTTGTGAGACAGTGGCCATGAAGCAATGGGACAAAGGACAAAGGCTCCAGAGGAGGCCACAAATTTGCCAATATTAACTGGAGCTACTCATTTAATTCCTTTGCGCCTCAAATTACAGTGTACTGCAATGTGGTTTATTGATATAATGACCTCTGTGGAGTCTAACACACTTGCTGATTTTACATGATCCCACACAGAGAGTATCCTAGCCACTCAAGCAAACCAGTTGCAAAGTCACAATTACTCCTTTCGCCCCATTGAAGTTCTCGCCATCTTGGCCACTCTATAATAGATATACTATACCATTTCTCCTTCCACACAATGGCATTCCCTCCATAAATCACCCCCACTGTAGCATCATTGTGTATATCCTATTTTATTTATCTTCAAGCCATGATACAGCTCTCCTCCCTACTCCCCTTTAGCTCATTCCTATTCCAGTCTTATTTTTCTAGTTTTTTTTTCTTTCCTATTGATGTTATTGAAAACATAACAAGCCATTTATTTATGTTTTGAAATGTCAACTACTGAGTCACAGTCAATCAACATTCGTCTATTTCTTAGTAACTGTATATTAGTAAAATGGAAGGTTTATATCTGTCCCCAGACTGGTCTCAGGACCAATTGAACCCATCCTAATTCACTCACAACTTATTTCTATCCTAACTCCAGACAGAGCCAATCAGAATCCTCCCTTTTTGTAGAATTCGTCTACTTTAACTGAGTTACTATTCTGTCAAAACAACTGACTAGTATTTTCAGTCCTAAGTTAGTTACTCCATACCGTGAATGGCATCCTGGGATACTATACATTTCATAAAAATCAAATCTCTCCACTTTGCATTATAGTCAGGTTCATTTTCTTCTTTTGTTTGGTAGTTCTGCACTTTGCTGGTGAACAAGCTCACCCACCCACATACATGTCCAGCCTCTTTGCTGGCATCCTACGCTAGCACCTGGCTCAGCACTGAGAATTCCTTGTCCCCTGGGGTTTTCTCTCTGATGAATGGCTCATGCAGTCAGGGTCCTTCCCTCACCTCATATTGCTCCAGATGAATGACTCATGCAGTCGGGGTCCTTCCCTCATCTCACAGTGCTCCAGATCTTTCCTCATCATCTTTGTGTAAAGCTCTGGCCTAATTAGAAATCATCCGTTTGCTTCCAAGCAGATTCTATGAAATAATTACTGTCTGCTTACATTAAACAGTAGAGTCAGTCACACTGATATTTACAGTTTTACCAGGGCTTAGATTAACAGTGGGATAGCCCTTTCTTAACACAAATCAGACTATGAATCATGATATTAATAATGATGTTCTCATGGCAAAATTTTAAAAGCCAACATATGTAGGTTAACAACTTAATAAAACTGGTTGTTAATGGTCAAAAGTCAGAACCAAGAGACTTTAACATTAACATATTCACCTACACCAAGACCAGTTGAGTTTAGAAAGTCCTATTTAGCCACCTCATTAAAGCGTATGAGCATTTGAAGAGCTGCCAGACAATCTGGGCTGGTGCCAAGCAGGCAGGAAGCAAAAATATCAAACAGGTCAAACTTGCCTGGTTAGCTTATGACTTGTGAAAATCTCCAAGCCTGGTGGTGAAAACATTGACCCTAAAATGCAGTTCCCACACCCTTCTTTACCTATATACTACAGGCCAGTGAGAAAAAACTTTAAAAAAAAATTTACTTATTTATTTTATGTATGTGAGTACACAATAGCTGTACAGATGGTTGTGAGCCTTCACATGGTTGTTGAGAATTGAATTTTTAGGACCTCTGCTCACTCCGGTCAACCCTGCTTGCTCATCCCCTGCTTGTGCCAGCCCAAAGATTTATTTATTATTATAGATAAGTACACTGTAACTGACTTCAGAATACCAGAAGAGGGCATCAGATCTTATTACAATTGGTACTGAGCCACCATGTGGTTGCTGGGATTTGAACTCAGGACCTTCAGAAGAGCAGTCAGTGCTCTTACCCACTGAGCCATCTCACCTGCCCTGAAAACAACTTATCACTAATTTCAAGGGACATACCATTTATTTTTTATAAGATAATCTCGATATATAGGAAAAAATATGATTTGTGCAATGTGTCAAAATTAGTGTGTGAGGAGGAATGGCGAAAACGCAACCACTTGTCTCACCATTGAACATTTTTTTTTATGCCTAAAATGGATCCCAGAACCTTGAGCATGTTAGGATGTGTAACATGTCCTCTAGGCTCTTGTATGATACCCTTCTTGTCATCAGAGCAAGATCATGATTTGAAAGTGAAGTTGTGAGAACACTGCCATGGAAGAGTCAAAAATAAATTACCAAATAAATAATGAAATGATAAAGAATATGAAAAGAGTCACGTACAACTATGGAAGTATATAAGCAATAAGCATATTATATGACTTGCATAAATATTTACAAAAATAACTAAGCATTATAATGGTCAGTAGGAATTGATATAGAAAATAATTTGAGGTGCATCTTGCTTCCAGTTAGTAACTGCTTATCTCTCAGATAAGTAGGCAGGAAACCTTCACAACACAGAAACCCTTCCAATTAAATCCTAGTCCAATCATTGTGGAAATTACACTCACCAATTTGCTTTAAATGAGAAATGTTTGAAGTAGTGAGTTGTTTCCTATCCTACCTGAGAAGTACCTACTAAAGAAGTGTTCAAAGTCCTTAGTGGTCAGAGAAATGCAAATAAAAATGACCCAAGATGATATTTTAAGATAGATATAGAATTTATTATTTAAACACTGTCCCTATCCTCAAATGTATCTCAGTGTTATGGTTAGAGGAGACAAACTGGATCATCGCACATCATGGCGGTCACCACATGAAAAGTCACTGTGTACATGACAATGACTGAACAGTGAGACTTGATGGCAGGAAGGCAAAAGCAAAGACATAGCCGTGACCCACTTTCCAAATCTCCAAAGCAGTCACCCCACGACGAAAGACCCCTCCCCACAAAGCATCCTTAAGTGTTGAAAAGGTTTCTGAATGTAATCGGTGGTGGGGATCACCACACCGGGCTTAAGGAGATAATTTCAACTAGTAATAACAATCTTTTGACTCTGAGAGAGGCTTTGTCGGTCTCATCATTCTGATTCTTTCTCCTTATCTTTTAGGAGGATGGAGGGGTGATCTGACCATGTCTGTGGGATGAAAGAGGAAGGCAGAGAATATGGGCTCCATTGTTTGCAATCTTGATGTGTAGTTTGACCCGGGACAGGTCGTAACTTTGTGCTCTTCGATTGTCTCAAGGCCTGATAAAATGGAAAGGACAACAGACTCTGAGCCAAGGACAGCTTTTCCTGCACAGTAGTCCTTTGACTTGGGGCACATGTTTGGGCATTTCTAAGTTTCAGATTATAAAGAGAGGGCAGCTGCCATCCTCACTGCAGACCATCCCTGATCAGGAATCCGCAGCATTCCCCACCCAGTGGGCCTCAGCACTTAAGGGCCGCCATGTTCCCGTCTCCAGCTACAGCATTCTCACGACCTCTGCCAGCCTGGATACACTCCCTGCTTCTCTGCCCACTGCACACTAGGCTCACACAGCCACTGCCCACTGACAAAGCTTTAGCCTGCCATTCCACAACCAAAGCTGAAGGACAACTTGTCAAACACCTGCAGGACTAGGGGTAAACTCTGAACTGAGGCTCCCGGGAGCTTTCCTGAACAGCTCTCATTCCTCTCTCATCATCAGTTCTTCTTTGGGAACTATAGCAAGCAGTATGGATGAACTCATACAGCAGTCACAGCAGCTGCTACTGCACCCAATAACCCTACATGCCCTCTAGGGTGCCCCATAACTGTGTGGGCCTTTTATTTCACAGTCCTTCAAATCGTCAACAGTTTTTAAAATTCCATAATTTTATGTATTACCTGGCTTTTGTTTCGAATACTGACTGGCATTTTGGACACTGCCTTTGAAAATAGGCTGTTTACTGTTCATGTCCACTAACATAACCACTGAATGTACTTTTGCCAGCTGTGGACTTTCTCCACACGGGAAACTCTTTTCCTCCACTAGTGGACAAGACTTCAAGGGAAGGAACCAGCTATGAAATGTGTTTATACAACCCAGTGCATGTGTGCAGTGACGTGGGCTGGAAGAAAGAAAAGTCAGCATGCTAACGTAATCCAGGATGGAGTTGAATTTGGGGTATATTTAAATGTTATATGCAAATGAGTGTTAGGATCTCCTCACAAATAGCTTCTTGGATAAAATGTATTCTTAGATCATAAAAGGATTCCTTCCCGGTTCTTAGGTTACCACCTTGACTTCTAGATGAGAGAAAATATCTTCAGAGGAAGGATGAAGATGGGAATGTACATTAGTATCTGATTGACAGGCAGGTGTGCTCACCACCCTTGTCAGTGCCAGCACTGTAGAGAGTCACAGGGACAATAGACTTGTAACACAATTGAAACAAACAGAGGAGATGACAGATTTCTAGGCTGACTGCTAGCTCCCACACCTACTCTCCCTTGGCCTCACTTTGAAGTTTTGCAACAATAAGGCTGATGAAGGAATCCTTTCATTCGCCCCAGGCCTCAGGAAGCCCTACCATAACACCTCCCACACTCTGGGCCTTTTCAGAATCTGGCTAAGGAAAGCAAACACATACACATGCCCCCTAGGGTGCCCCATAACTGTGTGGGCCTTTTATTTCACAGTCCTCTTGAAAGTGTTATTTGTGAAGCTTAAAATATGTGAGCTTTGCAGGGGAGAAAGCCTGCAATTCAGGAGAAAATAACACACCAGGACAAGGCACGTGGCATTGTTTCTTCTGGGATACATTTTGTTCTGGGAAAATGTCCTAATGGCCTCTGATTTCAATGTTGCGGCATATCACAGCCCCGTGCCTGGGAAAACACAATGGCATTTTATATGATCACACTGTAGTGAAATAATAGCTCTCTGGTTCCATAAGCAGCAGGCTGACATGCAGCATCTACTGGAAATAGTGAGCTTTGAATGTCTAATCTGTCAAACAGCTCTGCCTATAGCATCAGTTTCTTGGCAGGGGGAGGGGAGATACCCAAAACCAAGGTGTGATACATATTTTAGCACAGCATCAGCTGCTTGTTTGTTGAAAGAGACAAGGAGAGGTGTACCTTGTTAGGAAGACAGTAATAGAGATATCATGTGGCAAACAAAAACATAGGCTTGAGTATCAAACACCTTGACACACACCAAGAGTTCAGGAGAGATACTGAGATACACAGGTTCTACACCTCAGTGTAATTTAATCAGCATTTCTGATTTTTAGTTTCCTAAATTTGCTACTGTTGTTGCTTTTTAAATTTGTTTATTTTTGTTCGTTTCTTGAAGCAAACTCTCTTTGACTAGTCCAGGCTAACTTGGAACTGGAGATCTACTTGTCTCAGAATCCTTGAGTTTGGGATTATAGGTGTATACCAACGTGTATTGCTTTAATTCTTTCAAATACATGTATTCACATGTACTTCATATGGTTTGTCTACCTTTGGTAGATGTACTTGATGATTAGGGATTCTTCTTGCAGAACCCATAATCATAAAGGAAGTGGTTTTTCTGATGTGCAGCATTACAGAAGAGAGCTGGCCAACATTTCTTCCACACCAGCAGAAGTCAGAGCACCAGACACCTTGCATTTCCATTGCCAAGAAAGACACTTGATGTTGCCCTGAGATTTGCTGATAAGCTAAAGGTAATGGATGAGAATCCAAGAATTAGTAGAATTAATGAGCCGAGAACAATCAAGAACTCAGTATACTCAGTTCTTTAGTTGATAAGTAATTTTGTTTTTAACTCCCAAAGACCAACCACCTGCCTAGTGATGGTCACAAACTCAAGCTTTGTTCTTAGTTCTATTCCCATTTTCTGATACAACTCTAACAAATAGTCATGTGCTCTGTGTTTTTTTTTTTTTTTTTTTTTAAGTACAAATTGGAGCTAGGCACAGATGGTCGGCACAAGGCAGAAGGGCAGGTTACAAGCTTGAGGATAGGCAGGAATCTGATAGTGAGCTCTAGCACACCAACATAATAAAACTAACATTCACAAATTAGCAGGTAGTGGTTTCAGTCATAAATCCCATAAACTATCATTGACCTAATCCATGGGTTGTCAGGGCTCCTGGGAGGTTTACAATTATTATTGATTTTACATTCCCTGGGACATTTGCATTTCTTTGTATATGGTCCCCTCCTATCAGTCTCAAAATTAAAAATATTACCTCATGTTCTGAGCCTTCCCTCTTGCATATTCTTATGGGTTTTTTACTGGGCTAGTCCAGATAATCCAGGAAAATCTCACTATTTCAAGATCAGTTATTAGCCTTCCCATCTGCCACATGAATTTTTCCTCTATTGTGCATAATGGAGTACACATCCCTAGTTTCTATGGGTGAAGATATGGAAAAATTCCAGGTGATAATAATTCTATTGTTACAACATTTTTACAATATATTATATAATTTTCCCCAGATAATAAGCAATTTTAGAGAGCCAAGTTTTCCCACCAGTGAGGAGGTAATCCATGTGTTTACTGAGTGCCTGTGTGTAGCTCACTTTCTATAAGTGAATACCCTCAGATCAATGTTCTTTATTAGGTTGCTAGAAGAACCTTCTCACCTCTCTGTCCATATTTATACTTCCAATTCGCTATGGATAAACAAGTAGGTTCTATGAATGAAAAGAAATTAGTCTCTTGCTGGATAAGTGAAAAATATAATTTTAGAAAGATAATAGATACATCACCTCTTATAGGTCTTGTGCAGTATATATTTAAAATTTTCTTAATTAAATATTTCTTGCTTACGGGCTATATTACTTAATATTTATAGAGCCCTGTATGTAAGTATTACTTGTATGTTAAAGAGAAGGGAAATGGGCATATTTGAAATGCAAAAGAATTTAAGAATTTAAGAGAAATCTCTTTTCAACCCTGTTTACCTCTTTAAGAATTCAAGAATTCAACTATGTCACAAACTTTCTCCTGAGCTGTGCAATGAAAACTGAAGTTCTAAGGGATTTTTTAAGGCAATATACCGTTACACAAAGACTTGCACATTCCAAACTGTTTTTTTTAAAAGGAGAAAGTACTCGTTTGGAAAGGTTAGCATAGCTCTTATCATCCTAAGGGCTAGAGAGTGGCACACCTTTGGCATGATGAGAGGACAGTGGGGTGGAGAAGGAAAGATTTAGACATCCTTCATAGAATGGGTAAGGGATTTATATTCATATGAATGAATTATAAATGTAGAAAGGAACATGAGACAGAATAAATGGGGAAAAACATCAAATGTATATGTCCTTAGATGACAAAGCTATGGTTTGAATGATTCTGAAAAGAGAATTGCCATGGCCAAATCTGTAGTTAAAAGAACTGTCTAGCAATGTTGATTGAGTAGGTTTGGGGCTGCACTTTTATGAAGAGTTTATCTGACACACATGAGATTCTACAGATGAACTATCAAAGAGGAAATAAGGAACCAAATTGACAAGAATTCAGGGGTGTTTAGAATCCTCCCTGAGTCAAGCTAGACCCTACCCCAGCAAAGCTATACGTTTTGGGCAAGCACATACACCCTGTGGGGAAGCCCATGGAGGTGACCTCAGAGGTCCCCTCTCTCAGACTTGTGGTAAGTTGCTTCAAAGTGTCGTCCTCCCAGTAGAAGTCTTGATGCAGAAGCTGCAGCAGTTTTTGCAGCTGTCCTCAGCCATGACTGGAGGAGCTCATATCTAAGTCAGGTCAGCAACAGCCAGAACTGTAAGTCCAGAGTTGGAAATCTAGGTGGCATTCTCATTCTCTTCTTGGGTTACACATAAAAGAATGGGTTTTATGTTATTCTCTGTAAAAAGGTCTTTAGAGTTTCTTGTTACAGGAAAAAGTGAGGAACACACAAGGACCTATCTAAATCCATTTTCATATTCCCTTACTTATGGCTTGATAGTACTTCAAAGATAGACAGAGATCTACTGGGAACAGAAGGACAAACTACCCACTCTCTCTTAAGTAACAGTGCAGAGCTATGGCTTCAGAAATTCTCTGAGATTCTAGTTATTTAGCAACTACTTGACTTCACAGTATGTGTTTGCTGAATGACATATTCAATGAGAAAATTTGTTTGAGGTCTTCCTTGTGAATCAAGCTTGATTGTTGTGGGGCTATGTCCTCGTGGGACTCAATCTCTCTAGCTCTCAGTTTAACCTCTCTATAAAATGGGCATAGCTAGAATTCATGCAGCAAGCACAACACCTGGAAGATACAATTAAACAGCAGTGTTCTTACATCTGAAAGGCTACAGTGAAAGTGTCCATAAAGTCACTGCTGATTGGAATCATACAGTGTGAGGGGTAAAAAACATGATTTTTTACCCAGGCACAAATTGTTTCAACATGGAACCAACAACCTCTCATTCCTCTTATTTAGGCATAGAAGACAGAAGTAGGTGGTTGTGCAGTAGAACATTTAAGGAGAGACAAAGATGAGGAACTTTGCAAATGCTGAGAAATTGTACCCAACATAATAATATAAGCTAAGATTTATAATTAAATTAAATGTGTATGTAGATTGTGTATATACGTGTATGTTCACTTTTGTGTGTGGTGTGTGCACATATACTAGTATGTGTGTGTGCATGTGTACTAGCATGTGAGAGAGAGAAAGAGAGAGAGAGAGAGAGAAAAGAAGAAGGAGGAGGAGGAGAAGAAGAAGAAGACAGAGAGATTAAAGTCAAGTATACTACTTGATCACTCTCAACCTTTTATATTAAGGCAGGTTCTCTCACTTGAATGCATACTTCACCAAGTATTCTAGACAGCCAGATAATTCGGGGACCCACGACTTCATATCCTAGGCACATGAACCATCACACTCACTTTGCATTTCTCTGAATACTAGGGATCCAAACCCTACTCCTCATACTTGGGCAGCAAGCACTTTATCCACTGAACAATCTCCTCAGCCTTAAGGTATATAACTAATATTGTAAAATAATATCAGCACAAGTTTATCTATTAATAAAGCTTCCAGGATGCAACACACCATTTTATATGATCATTTCAAAATTATCTGACTTATTTTTTGTGAAATGAAAATATAATTACATCATTATCCCTCTCGCATTCCTCGCCCCATTCCCACTCATGAGCCCTTTACCCTATCTCAAATTCATACTGTTTTTTCTTAAATATATATTATATATTGTATATATTATATAGTATATTAAATATATTAAAATATTTTACATGTATATTGAACATTGCACAATACACATTACATATATAGCATATATAGTATTTAATATATATATAGTATATATAATATGTCATATATTAATTATTATATTGAATATATAAATAATTAGGAATATTCATATATCCCTAAATATATATTATAGTCTTCTTGGACTGTAAAATGTTACATGTATATTTATGTTTAGTTTCAGAGCTGATCACTACTACTTGATAACAACTTGGGGGGCACTTTAATAAAGCAGGATAATTCCTAACACATTTCAACTATTTATTCAAAGAAACGTGCAGCTTTCATTTCTCATCAAAGAGACTTCTTTTTGCAATTGACAGATCACTACAGAAAACCACAATAGATCAAAATACAAATAATCATTCCAGTTATAGTGGTGCATACTTTTAATCCCAGTACCTTGGAGTGAGAAGCACGGGAATCTGTAGGAGATGAAGGCCAGCCTGTCCTACATAGCAAGTTGCAAGTCAGTCAAGGATACATTTCTTAAGAAAATAAAATAACAGTTGAAATTAGAATGCAGAGGTCATTTCTTTTTATAAATTATCTTATTTATTTATATTCCAGTTGTTTTCCTTGCCTCCTGGTCCCCTTCCCACAAGTCCTCATCCCATTCCTCCTCCCCATTGACTCTGAGAAGGTGCCCCCCTCCACCAAGCCTGTCCCTCCCCTAGGGTATCAAGCCTCTCAAGGATTAAGCATATCTATCCCACAGTAAAATTTTCTGATCCAGAATTATTCCTATGAACTACAGGGACAAAAATGGAGAAGAGACTGAGTGAATGACAAGCCCAACATGGGATCCATCTCATGGAGTTGGGGGACACCAAGGCCTGACATTATTACTGATGCTATGATAGGCTTACAGATGGGAGGCTGGCATGGTTGCCCTCTGACAGACCCTAGAACAGCTGACTGAGAAGAGGACTTCATCTCTAATCCTCACAACGCAATATGAGGTCATCATCATTATTTTGCCCATTATACAGTTGAGGAACCAAAGCTAGGGAAGTCATATACTTTCCCAATGTGGCACAGCCCTCATGCTAACACTATTTGGTCCATTTGGAGCAGCACTGTCAAGGTCCTGAATAAGATACTCAATCGTGGTCTGCAATGTGTAAGCATAGAGATGACTCAAGTGGGTAGAAATGAGCTCACACTCATGAGGAGAGAGAGTAGTAAGAATGAAAGACCCAGCCAAATTGAACAATACAAAACCTACAGTGAAAGGAATTTTTCTAATAGCCTTCATCTATGCCTATGTTAGGAAAGTAATTAGAAAACATTGCTTTGTGGTAGAATTTGTTCCTCCTGCAGTCTGTGAATGTGAAACAAGATCAATTTTAATATAGAGTTTCAGATAGATAGATAGATAGATAGATAGATAGATAGATAGATAGATAGATAGAGATATATACATATATGGTGTTAGTATAGAAGATTCTTCTTTGCATATTTTGAGTGTATTTAGATAGTGAGGAAAAATACTGCACGTTATATCTTTGTATTGATGAAGACTATATGATCTAAGTACTTGCAGGTAATGAATCCTTTACTTTGCAAATCCTTTAGTGGTCAAACATCCAGAAAGGCAGGAAATTAAATTGTTCTACACCAAAGGTGTGTAGGATTGAGCTGTAGGTTTGAAGGGAAGTGAACAGCTTTAGAGTGACTAGGTGTGACGTGAGGAAGGAGTCTGTCATGAGGATGTGAGTGGTAAGAGTCTATTAAGTCAGGCATCTCAGATATAACACATTCATATTACAGCAGGCAATGGAGAAAAAGGAAACCTTAAATGTTTACTAGAACTATTTGTAATGAACTCTAGCTACTGAATTCTCGCTATAAGTAAATTTATATACTTAGTTTGACAGGATTCTTAATAAGCTCACATTAAATTGTTTGTGGAGTTACAAATTAAAACCCAATCACTGATCCGAAGCATATTAATGCCTGTTTTCAGACACACAAATACCCTTAAGCAGAAAAAAAAAAAAAAAAAAAAAAAAAAAAAAAAAAAAAAAAAAAAAAAAAAAAAAAAGCTAGGAGAAATTGCCTTCCACTCTTGGGTGAATGAGGAGAGAACAAACACAAGTCATGAACACTTAGCTCAAGCAGGAACTTGGTTCAATTTTTATCTACATCTTAAGGGATAAATGCCCTCAGCTAAGATATATCCTCCATATTAATTATAATGAAAAGAACCAAGTTGCATGGTAAGACTTCATAATTGACAAATAGTTTCTCTGACATATTCTGAAATTCCTAAGCTGAAAGTATTTCCAGAAATCATTTTATGCAAGTGCCTGAGAGACAGTGGGTGAGAGAAAGGTCTTTGAAGTCAGGCAGCTCTGGACTGGGAGCTGAGCTCCTCTGCCAGCTCACCCTGTAACCTGGGGCAAGTTATTGAACTTTTCTAAATGTTGTTTCCTCATTGGTGAAATGAGGTTAACAGTGCTTCTCCTAAAAGGTTGTGTTGAGAGTTAAATGGCACACTGTGAACTGCTTACTTTAGAAGCAAACATTGAAGGCATGTGTCCTCTGGAAAGTCAAAACAACAGAGACTGACACAGAGATATACAGGCTCCCAAAGGCAGGCAGCCTCCAGGACAGAATACACCTGAAGCCTGTTGATGTTCCTAAGTATCCAAAAGGAACATCATGTGTAAGCCAGGTTTATCTAGTCTACAGCCCTCTTGCTTTGGATGCTTTCCTTGTTTGACCAACCTAACCTAAAGGCTATATGCTCCCTGACCTAGAAACACATCTTCTGTTCACAAGGCAATCTATTGTTGTAGCTGCTCAAAACACATTATGGAATTAAATAGTACTAAAACAATCATCTATGAACAATAGTGGTTGACTGATTCTCAAAGATCTGAGAAATAGATATACACAAAGGTACACATGCACATGCACACACACAAACACACACAAAAGAATATTATCAGCCTTAAAGAAAATGAGAAATATGAAAATGTATTTTTGGAAGAATGGCCATTCTTTGTAAAGGATAAATTACAAGGCTTCAGGCAGATCAGACAGCCTAGGCCAAGGGAAGCAGGACCAGTATAAGAGTTTCATTAAGGAGCACAGGGCCCCATCGGCACAGCTTCACATGTCACGGGGGATGTCATAGATCATGAAATCCAGGCATTTGCAATTTTCTGCTGGGATTGCATTTGTCTTGAATTATTTAGCACCAGATTTCCTCACAGTGGGAATAGGCCAATAATGTGGCTTTTGAATAGGGGAGTAGGGGTCTGTCACATTGTAATTAATCCATCTCTAGGAGATCAATGGGTCTCTTATGAACTAGAGTCCATAAATTATTACAATTAATGTCTTTATGGCACCATGAAAGGTTCATGGCACACACACACACAAAAATCCACATTTCCAGAAAGAACAGAGAGTGGGAAACACTCTGAAACAGATCACCTCCTTGTACAGTAGCAATTCTTTCAGGCTACATTAGGCTCAGTCATTACAGTGAATGCTATTCACCAGGGAAAAGGAGATGGCATCTAAAGTAGGCAAAAGTGAGGTGACTTTTCATCAAAAAGAATGTCCCAGCCAAGAAAGTACACATCAAAAAAAAAAAAAACACATAAGAAATAATTATGATCTGAGTGAGCAGGCTCAACTGCTGAAGACCTTTCAGATACTCTTCACTGCCTGCCAGAAGTAGCCCAACACCCTCAGCATATGGGAAGGCAGGCTTCTCTGTGAGTGCCTCCTGCTACCATCTCCAGGCTCATCTCATGTGTATTGTATGGGAAGGCAGGCTTCTCTGTGAGCTGGCTCCTGCTACCATCTCCAAGTTCATCTTATTTGTACTGCACCCTGAATTCTAAGCTATTTGCTCTACGCCAAATAAGTCATGCTTTGTGTTTGGGATTATTTTTCATCCTGTGATCTCTGCCAAGAATTCTCCCCTTCCTTTTGAGCCTGGAAAAGCTGAATCCAATGATTCCATTTGAGTAACATTTCCTTTCTGTGGTTATTCTTTTATTTCTGCCTGCTGCCTATTTTCTCAGAGGTAAACTCCCTCTCTCAGATACTATCTCCTACGTTGCCACTCTAAGAATATTTATGTCTTCTGCCTAGGTTAAGAGCTTTTTGGAAACAAGGGCTTTGCCTCATTTCTCCATTTTCTTGGAGCCTGAGGAAAATGTTTTTAGAGTCTAGTTCTGGCAAACACAGAAAATGTCACAAATCCTAGCATATTCCATATAAGGAAGTATCAAGTGAAACAAACATGAATTTTAAACATGTGAAAACATGGGGTTGACTTCGCCAAATAGCAAACAACAGAGAAATGTTAATCTTCTGTAGGGATTGGATAAGATACTACAATTGAGTTTTATAGATATATTCAACCTTGTTGGAATTTTCATTTTGTTTTCAAATTGTATCCTTAAGTCACAGTTCGGTTAACCGATCAAGTATGGCCCAGTATAGTTTTCAATGTCTATGGTAGTACAATGAAATCTCACATTTCTCAGTTCATACAATACTTTTCATGCTTTTCTCTTGTACTGCTCTACTGCCTTTACCACACTGTAACTACTTTTTTTTTTTTTTTTTTTTTTTTTTTTTTTTTTTTTTTTTTTTTTTTTTTTTTTTTTTTTTTTTTTTTTTTTTTTTTTTTTTTTTTTTTTTTTTTTTTTTTTTTTTTTTTTTTTTTTTTTTTTGGTTTTTTGAGACAAGGTTTCTCTGTATAGCCCTGGCTGTCCTGGAACTCGCTTTGTAGACCAGGCTGGCCTCGAACTCAGAAATCCGCCTGCCTCTGCCTCCCAAGTGCTGGGATTAAAGGCGTGCGCCACCACCGCCCGGCTGTAACTACTTTTACAACTCACAAAAATCTTTGAGACTGATATCTCCCATTAGATTTGAATACACTTAGTCTTTTCTGGTTATTGCCAAACATATTTATCTACAATAATACTCATTTTTGATAAGCATGAATTTGTGAGCTACTCACTATTTGGCAATTTTGGCTTGGAGTTTCTTGGGAGACTAGAGTAGACAATGCTGGAGCAGAAAAACTGAGAGGATAGGCCAGTTGAAGTCTGACTGAGCATCAGTCATATCCTTCAGCCTGCCTCACCCCTCTGTGAGTTAGTTGAGATAGTACCCTTAGAGGATGAGTGGCAGTGCCTTATATAGAGTACGGGAGTCTTAGATTTCACAAATGTGGCCTCAGGCTCACAGGTCAAGTAACACAAGAGAAACAAAAGCTGTTTTCCCATTGTAGACCTAGCCTCAGAAGTCAGTGATTCTGCTCTTTCTCTTTAGTCAATAGCAGAAGACCAAGGTCAAGTGGAGGAGGTGAAGATTTTACCACTTGACAAGGGGGGGGGGGAGAACATTCTGGCAGTGAATGTGAAACAAGAACTATTTTATTCACTTCTAGAATATGAATTATTTCTCATGTACTTTCCCATTTTTATTCCCTAATACTTATTCTGTATTCCTGATTTAGCATCAATAAAGTTTTAATAGACAAACCAATGATTGCAAAGTTCCAATAACAATTACTTCATATTAAACATTTGGGCCAATGTGATTCTCAACTCTAGACAGATGTTTGTCTAGATAAAAGTATAAGGCAGAAGACACATTATTATTGGCTCCAGTGACTAGGGAAAACCAAAAGTATAAAATTATTCCTAAATGGAACTCACACTAATCAAATGTCCATTTCAATGATTTTGTGATTATTTCAGCACTTAAGGCAAGAAAACAAGTCATTTCTCCTCTGGCTTTCCTAAAGGCAGAGTGCTCAAATGTGGTCATCTAATGCTTATGTAACTAATAACACTCTTCCAAAGTCTCACCTAACTATACTCTTCTTTTCTATTTCTAGTTTCTCTTAGCTTATACTTGGATTCAAATTAAGTGAAATGTAGTTGTCTCCTCTAAATACACCAAGGCCATATCCACTTTTCCGTCCACTCACTACCTGGCACTTTCTCCTATAGGTACAGAAATTTTATCAATTTAAATAATTTATTAAGTTTTAGATAGATTTATTTTTACTATTTTCTTTTACAGATTCTAATATACAAACATGTGATATAAATGACAGATATCAGAATTTATTGTGTGAAAAACATTGGAATAAATTGCTATTCTCAAATGTTTGGTTGAAACACTTAGACTGCCCATAGCAAATGAAGTTGAATGCATTACTTCATCAAAACCAATCAAACCAAAGCAAATTAAATTACTGTAAGAACTGTACTAGGGACTACAGGAAATAAATGAATATGACAAAGAATGTATCTTCAAGGAAATATGAATCTTTTAAAGAAAGGGATCTCTAACTTGCAATAATACTATTGACTTCTTGGTGAGCAAAGTTCTAGGGATTCCAGAATAGCCTGCTAGTGGTTAAGAGAAATCTAAACCCCTAATTATGAGGTAGATTTATACATCTATCAGTAAGTAATATCTATATAAAATGCAAAGTCTAAATTTATATTACTCTAGGTTGAGTAACTAAAGTAGGACAGCTATAAACTGCAGGAAAATCTTCATCAAGTCTGTGCAGCATGTTTCTGGGCTGTTGTGCCCTCCAGTGTCTCTCCAAAGGTGGTGTGCTGTGAGTTAAGGAAGAGGTTGAAAAGAGGAAAGACCACATCCATGACTGTTTTCTGGATATTGGAGACTGTAATCTTGTCCATTTCCCACCTGGGGACTGTGGAAATCAAGAGAGCAATGTTTCTTATTATAATGTAAGCAGATGGCAAGGTCAAAGGAACTTATTTAAAGCATTAGTGACTGCCTCTTCAAATTGAGGACCTTTGAGAATTAGGAGTTCTCAGAAACCCTAGTGGCTCACAAGAGCATCTGTCCCCATTAGATGAGCCAGCATCTAAATTTCCCAAACATTAAACCACATGCAATATGCAGGGGATGGGGGTTGATTGTTGGAAATGTTGAGATCTGAGTGTTCTGATTGAAGGGAGAGTAGCGGAGACAAACAGGACCAGAGAGTACAAACATTTCCTATTGAGCTCTTGCAAACATAAAGCAACCCTAGGTTCCAAAGGACCACAGTACCATCTGTTTGGGGTAAAGTAACAGTTTTTAAATTTTTTTCAAATGTGGGTCATCTTTCAAAGTTATAGTTGTTTACATTCAAAATACAGCATATATCAGAATTATTAAGCAATTACTCTACAGCATAGTTTTAATTTTTTTTATTTTCTAAAGTCTCACAGGATCAATGCCAATATAGACTTTTAATCACAGAAAAAAGGAATGGGGAGATGGAAAAAGAATTAATAGAAAAAAGGAGAAAAAAGCTGTGTAAACTACAGAGACCATTAGATACTTAGTGAGAGAAACACTTTTAGTTTTTAGTCCCACTTTGGACCAAAAAGAAATTAAAAACATCTATTTTACTTTTTTGCTAAATGATTGTGTTCTACATGTGTCACATAAAATTTTTTAGAGTGACAGTTGTACATATTTAGAAAAATAAACTTTACAAGATGAAAAGGCCATTGGCCAGCATCTACTTCAAATCCAGCTTATTACAGAGGGGGGAAAAACTAACAATGAAGAAAGATACACAGAGCAACTCTCCCTGGGCTCTGCTGCAAGAGCATGTGGAAAGTAGAGTAGATCTCAAAAATAAAGGACTAAGAGTGACATCAAATCCCAGGATGATATTATATAACCCATACTACATAGCTTGGAAGCTCTCAATTTTATAGAAGCTAGACATCTTTTGTAAGATGTATCTGATAACAATTAATGCATCAATTTCAATGAATGAATACATATTAAATCACAAAGAAGAAGGGAGAAATAAAATATCTTTTTTTTTTTACTGAATATAGAAAACCATTATTGGCTGAAGTTATCTCAAAACAGAAAGAATCCTGTGCATGAATAATATCAGAATTAAATTCTGGTGTAATCCAAATGTTATTATCATAATCTTACCATCTGGAAAATCATGTTCTCTAAAAGCCTATAGAGTCTCACAATACAATTGAGAGTTGTCTGGAAATTAAAGTAGTTACTTCCTTCCTCTATGATTGAGATCAACAGAGTGGTTATATAACATTTCCAAGAAAAATATAATCCTTGATCTTAAAATAAATGTATTGTACAGGTTTAAAATTCCCAGGATCTAAGTGTGGCAGGTGAAAGAAGTTGAACATTCTCAAATCCTCATGAAGTCTTCTTTGATTAGATTTCAGCACATAGAAAAAGAGGAAGGTGAATGCTGCCTTAGAAGAATGTGTCTTAGCAATCGGGACTCCATGTGGAAGGGAGGAAAGAGCCAATGGGAATGCAGCCCTTACTTGGAGAGACTAGAGTGAGCAAAGTTGATTTTTAAAAAATTCATGTGTGAATTAAATAAAAACTTCAAGTTTGTATACAAAGTATATAAAAGCTTCAAGCATCTATACAATAAAGTATTTTCTAGTAGGCAAGTCTTGCATATACAGCAGCCAAAGGATCAAAGGGCCAGTGCAGAGAGCTATGGGAATTCCAAGTTGTGAAGTTTCCTCTTCTCAAATGGTTAATGGGAATTGGAATTTAGTCATTCCTCCTTAGAATAGGGAACAAAATACCCATGGAAGGAGTTACAAACACAAAGTTTGGAGCTGAGACGAAAGGATGGACCATCCAGAGACTACCCCACCTGGGGATCCATCCCATAATCAGCCACCAAACCCAGACAGTATTGCATATACCAGCAATATTTTACTGAAAGGACCCTAATATAGCTATCTCTTGTGAAGCTATGCCAGTGCCTGGCAAATACAGAAGTGGATGCTCACAGTCATCTATAGGATGGAACACAGGGCCCCCAATGGAGGAGCTAGACAAAGTACCCAAGGAGCTGAAGGGATCTGCAACCCTAAAAGAGGAACAATAATATGAACTAACCAGAACCCCTAGAGCTCGTGTCTCTAGCTGCATATGTAGCAGAAGAGAGGCCCGTTGGTATTGCAAACTTTATATGCCCCAATACGGGGGAACGCCAGGGCCAAGAAGCAGGAGTGGGTGGGTAGAGGAGCAGGGCAATGGGGAGGGTATAGGGAACTTTTGGGATAGCATTTGAAATGTAAATTTAAAAAAAAAACAGCATTTGACAAAACAACTCAGAAGGTTTTTCACTTCTAGACAAACAGCACAAGATTGGAGTAGAAATCATCACAGCTAAAAGTTCATCTTGGGAATCCTAAGACATGCTTCAGAGGAGATCCAGACACCCAGGGAAGAAGAAAAAGGCACACTGCCTGTGAAGTTATCAGACTCCTTAGGGGAAAGGACAGAGATGCTGGAGATAAAGAAAGCCAGAGAAGACTACAGAAACATAAGTGAACATGACCTGGACATGAGTAGATGTAAGGTTAAGGGGGGAAAAGACCCGTCAGAATGTCAGAGAATGAGGAGCTGCAGCGATGCAGAAGGATGGAAGCATCTGCTTCATTTGAAATTCACAGGTCCCAATCCACATACCACTGGTACCATGGAGATACCTAGAATTTATTAAAGAATACAGATCCTGGCTATCAATCACTTACAGGATAGGTAGCATGGAGAAAATCACCTTACCTCTAATGGATTCATTTTCTCATATAAAAAATTGGAATGAAAAATTTTCACCCACAGACCTACTATGAAACTCATATACAGTCTTCTGTATTTGATCACAGAATCTCCTCTGCTTTATGCAATTTAATGGCTCAGAGTAGTTTAAGTGCTTGAATTTTTTCAATAAGTGTGAAGGCTTAACATGAAGGTATTTTATAAAGATTATTATGATCATTTTTATGTGATGTGCATATTATATAATGGGTGTTGATTTTTTCTTAAGTGTAATATCTATTTTCTATAGGTTTATTTATTTTATGTATATGAGTGTTTTGCCAAATGTATGTCTGTGTACCCTGGAGGCCAGGAGTTGGCCTCAAACAGCGTTACAGAGAGTTGTGAGCTGACATGTAAGGATGGAAATAAAAGATAAAAGTGTCCTTTGCAAGAACAAGTGCTCTTAGCTAGGCTGAGCCATCTCTCCAGCATGTCAATGTAATATCTAAAGCTCACCTATTAAGAGGCAGTTGCAAAAAAAAAAAAAAAGTCTAAGACTGGAATTTTCAAATCGGGGCTGATTCTACAACCAAATGCCAACATAATTATGATCTTTAACCCTAAGTTTAAATTTATCTGCCCATAAAATCCAGACACCCGGCAGTTATGATCACATAGAACACAAAAGATACCTAAACATATTTCAGGACCCACATTGTTAATCAAGACAGTCTTGAGTCTTTAGTTTTCTTGGTTAAGTGGTCAAAGGAAGCTTGATAACTTTGCTTAACGAAGAGATGTACTAAAATAGAACTTTTCTAGTTTCTGTCTCACATGCAGTTAAAATTCTAGTCTTTCTTTCTCCTACATACCAACCATCTAACCATATTTGTATATTTATAAGTAGAACAAGAAGAAAAGAATACTTTTTATGTTTGTCTCAATTTCAATTCAATCCAATCCTTTAATAACTATTTTATTGATTTAGGATTTTTTGTAACATGGAATTAGGGCTCGAAGCTTGGAGACTATTAAGGTTTTGTTTTTCTCTATTCTGAGCTTACATAGTAGGCAATTTGCAATCTATAAAATCTGATCTTTATTCTGTAAAGAGGGAAAAATTGGATGGGGTGGTGGTTGACCCAAGGACACAAGACAGCAACTATCAGGTTAGCACTGGAGAGCAGCACCTAGAGTGTTTGTCAAGCAAAATCACACTTACTAAAGGCTCTTTAATTGAATCTCAGCTTTTTTCTTCTTAGAACTACCTAGATCTTGAAGGTTTCAATCCTGCCCCATCACTAAACAAGGGCTCAGAATCCCAGAGATAGAGCCCATTTAGAACTGATTCCTGGAGCTGTCAGCAAAAAAGTTTGAAATCAACTCTTCTAGATGCCAGTGTCCAATTCCATAGAAAACTTAAGTAATATCTCAAAATACTGAGCACGCACTCTGGGCTAAGGATGTGTAAGATTTTTCTCAGGAGTGTTTTTGTTCCTTACTGAAGCCTTAAAATCTAAATGCTATCATTATTTCTGTTCAGCAGCAAGGTACACGATGTCCCTAGAATAGTGGTCCTCAACCTGTGGGTCAACTTATCCTGCCACAGTAAGTGCATAGTGGATAACATGCATATCAAATATTTATGTAATGATCCATAACAATAACAAAATTATAGTAATGAAGGAACAATGAGAACATTTTTCTGGTGAGGGGATGACCACAACATGAGGAACTATATTAATGGGCAGCAACATTAGGAAGGTTTAGAACCACTGACCTGGAGGCTAAGTACCTGCTCAAAGATATTCAGGATTAGTGTAGCGTCCTCAGAGTATGGCCCAGCATTCAGATGCACCAGGCTGTTGTCTTAGTTAGGATTATCATTGTTGTGATAAAACACCATGACCATAAGCAAGTTGGGGAGAAATGTGTGTATTCTGCTTAATTTTCCACATTACAGTTCATTATCAAAGAAAGACAGGACAGGAGCTCAAACAGGGCTGAAACCCGGAGGCAGAGCTGATGCAGAGGTTACTGAGAAGTGCAGTTTATTGACTTGGTGATCAAGTATTGCTCAGCATGCATATATATATATATGCATGCTGAGCAATATATATGAGACCCAGGACCACTAAGTACCCAGGGACAGCAATATCCTCAATGATTTTGGTCTTCCTCTATCATTCGATCATTGTTTTTCTCAAGACAGAGACAGGGTTTGTCTGTGTAAACCTGCCTGCCCTGGAATTTGCTCTGCAGATGAGGCTGACTTCAAACTCAAAGATCTGCCTGCCTCTGCCTCTGGAGTGCTGGGACTAAGGCCATGTCCTACCACACTGCCAGCCTACAGCCTGATCTTATGGAACAATTTTCTTAATTGAGGCTCCCACCTCTCAAATTACTTTAGATTATACCAAGTTGACATAAAACTGCCCAGCACAATATAATCCTTGTCAACCAAGGAACTCCACATAAAGCCAGAGACACTAAAACTTTTATAGAGAAGAAAGAGGGGAAAAGCCTCGAAGATATTGGCACAGGGGAAAATTTTCCTGAATATAACAGCAATGGCTTGCTCTGTAAGATCAAAAATTGAAAAATGGGACCTTATAGCAAAGCTGCTATAAGGCAAAAGATACTGTCAATAAGACAAAAAGGCCACCAACAGATTGGGAAAGGATCTTTACCAATCCTAAATCAGATAGGGAACTAATATCCAATATATATAAAGAACTCAAGAAGATGGACTCCAGAAAACCAAATAACCTCATTAAAAAAATGGGGCACAGAGCTAAATAAAGAATTCTCAACTGAAGAATAGCAAATGGCCAAGAAGCATCTGAAAATATGTTCAACATCCTTAATTATCAGGGAAATGCAAATCAAAACAACCCTGAGATTCCACCTCACACCAGTCAGAATGGCTAAGATCAAAAATTCATGTGACAGCAGATGCTGATGAGGATGTGGAGAAAGAGAAACACTCCTCCATTGTTGGTGGGATTGCAAGCTTGTACAACCACTCTGGAAATCAGTCTGGCAGTTCCTCAGAAAATTGGATATAGTACTACTGGAGGATCCAGAAATACCTCTCCTGGGCATATATCAAGAAGATGTTCCAACTGGTGATAACACATGCTCAACTATGTTCGTAGTAGCCTTATTTATAATAGCTAGAAGCTGGAAGGAATCCAGATGACCCTCAACAGAGGAATGGATACAGAAAATGTGGTACATTTACACAATGGAGTACTACTCAACTATTAAAAACAATGAATTTATGAAATTCCTAGGCAAATGGATGGATCTGGAGGGTATCATCCTGAGTGAGGTAACCCAATCACAAAAGAACTCACATGATATCTACTCACTGATAAGCCCAGAAACTTAGAAAACCCAAGATATAATTTGCAAAACACTTGAAACTCAAGAAGAACGAAAACCAAAGTGTGGACACTTCATCCTTTCCTAGAATTGGGAACAACACACTCATGGAAGTAGTTACAGAGACAAAGTTGGAGCTGACACAAAAGGATGGACCATCCAGAGACTTCCCCACCTGGGCGTCCATCCCATAATCAGCCAGCAAAAGCAGACACTATTGCATACACCAGCAAGATTTTGCTGAAAGGACCCTGATATAGCTGTCTCCTGTGAGGCTATGCCAGTGCCTGGCAAATACAGAAGTGAATGCTCACAGTCAGCTATTGGATGGAACACAGGCCCCCAATGGAAGAGCTAGACAAAGTACCCAAAGAGCTGTTCCACTTATAGGTGGAACAACAATATGAACTAACCAGAACCCCCAGAGCTCTTCACTCCAGCTCCATATGTAGCAGAAGATGGCCTAGTCGGCCATCATTGGGAAGAGAGACTCCTTGGTCTTGCAAACTTTATATGCCCCAGTGCAGGGGAACACCAGGGCTAAGAAGTGGGAGTGGGTGCTTAAGGGAGCAGGGCGAGGGAGGGTATAGAGAAATTTTGGGAAAGCATTTGAAATGTAAATGAAGAAAATACATAATAAAAACTTGGAAAAAATCAAAAGATACATAGCAGACACAGATAAGTATTGTATCAGTTCAAGCTCTTTTACAATGATCTAATGAATAATTTAGTTCACTTCCTTTTCAACAGATGTAAAAATGTGTTTGAGATTTGTGCCTAAGATTGAGAATCCTTACACCTCACCACCAGCTTTACCATGCATGGCCAACTGTTCTCCAAGGAGATATGACTGTATTCCTCATTCCTAGCAGTATTTGAGAACACACATTGTTTCAGTACTTAACAATACTGGACTCTATTTCTTAAAAACTTTTTTCCCGAATCTGTTGGGTGTAAAACACTAGTTCATGAGACTATAAAACATTATTTTAATGCAGATTAATAAATTTGAAAGCTTTTCTTATTGGATTGAAAAAAAAAAGAATCCTTGTCAACTTAAAATGCAACCACATCACCCTTAAGTTGCAACCTTTTCTTTCTCATTCATCACCAAGATCCCACATTAAAAGTATATATAACTTTAAAAGTCCCACAGTCTTTACAAATTTGAACACATTAAAAATTCAGTCCCTTTAAAATATCTATTCTTTAAAAATTCAAAATCCTCTTTAAAATTTGAAATCTCTCTGCTTTGAGCTTCTGTAAAAAAAAATCAGAATTTTGTAAAATATTTTTTTTTTCATTTCAAGAGGGAAGAATCATGGCATAGACACAGTCTGAACAAAAGCAGAAGCAAACTCCAACGGTACAAAGAACTCAACGACCAGTATCTTGTCTGGGATCCTTCAATGGGCTTGGGTTACTTCTAAGGCTCTCTACTCAGGGGCACACACAGCTTGTCTTCTAAGCATCTAGCAGGCTCCACTATTCTTGGGGGTCATCCCGCTGTACTAAATCTCAAAATGCTGGGGTCTTCTGCTGCAACTGGGCTGCACTTTTCACCAATAGCCTCTCATGGGCTCCCTTCAGGGACTCCAGCCCTTCTGCACACTGCCAAGCTTTAGGTGCTCCCCAGAATGCTGCTGTTCATTTTTTTAAAAAACAGTACCAACTGGGTGACTCTTACACATCCACGTTCAGCTACCAGCCCAAGGAACAACCTTGGCCACATTGGGAACAAAGATTCTGTGTGCTGCCTTGGAGGAGACACTCTCCAGAAGATTCCACCTCAATGATGCTGGTATCTTGTTATTCATAGCTGAGTCTTTGGCCCTAGCTGACCAGCATTCACTAGCCCAGCATAGCAAGGGATTCCCTTTAATGGTTCTCATACCTTGTTAATCACAGCAAATTCCTTCAAGCCCAGCTGACCAAAACCACAAATTAATTCTAACGGCTCACTAGAGTTTTTCCTTTTCTCTGAAACTTCACAACCCAAGCCTCCATCTTCTGCACTGCTCTCAACATTCTTATCTTCCAAGCTCCTACAGAATAGCCCACTGAACTCTCAACATTGAATGTGCTTTTCTAGCAGAAAATTGCAAAGTCCTTCCACAACCCTCTCCCAAACATGGCAGGCCTATCACAGGTACCAACTTAGAGTTTTATTGTTGAATGAACCAACGCCAAATGCATGCTGGGGAGAAAAGTTTATTTAGCTTACAACTGATGCTTTCATTATCAAATCAAGTCAAGACAGGAACTCATGCAGGGCAGGAATCTGGAGGCAAGAACTGATACAGAGGTTGTAGAAGAGTGCTCCTTTCTGGCTTGTTCCTCATGGCTTGTTCAGCCTACTTTATTATAGAACCCAGGACCGCATTCCCATGGATAGCACCACCTACAATGGGCTGGGCTCTCTCCTCATGATCACTAATTGAGAAAATGCCCTACAAGCTTGCCTATAACTTGACCTTATGGGGGCAATTTCTTAATTGAAGCTCCCTCCTCTCTGATGACTTTACCTTGTGTCAAGTTGATATAAAACTATCCAACACAGCTGTGATCTGTCCCTTGCTTAATAGCATCATTATACACTGGTAGGCATCTGTGGCCAAAGCAGAAATCATCAAAGCTTGCTGGAAACTTTATTTTCACCTCTCTTTAGTGTTCTGTACGAAGTCCATTATTCAGGAATCACATTACCTTTGTATACAAACCCTTCACCAAAACAGCAACCCCGAAATTATAAGGAATAAAAGAAACTGGCCTGCCAGACAACACTGGGCTTTGGGAGGGAAATCCCAAAGGGATATTCTCAGGGAAACTGTTGTTATGAAAATTTGTGTTGTACATATTTATCAGTTTTCTCTGGTTAGTTATGGTGACTACCACATGTCAAAACTACGTGATCCACATCCACCCACATTATGCTATTCGAACTTGTGTGTCTACCTGATATCCAGCTTCCAGCTTTTATCAGCAGTCCCCCCAAAGTCACTCTGAAGGAGGATAGAAATTACATGGGGTGAGAAATAGCACTCTACCAGAGTTATTTTGGGAATGTTTTTACAAACTGAAGTCCAAGGACATGTTTTAGAGGTTTTACAACTCACTGTAAGACACTTAAATTTCTTTAGAATCATGGCTAAACATTTTTTTAATTAAAAAATGGTATACTCTAAATTGTTGGTATGACTACTTCATCCCAAAACCTCCTCAGTTCCAGTGTCCAAGTTTGTAATTATGTTTATAAATGAGGTGTCACTAGTCAAATGGTGCTGCTTTAATTGTCCCAGGCTAATGAGAAAAGAACAGAGGCATATTTAGTAGGCAAATGATGCATTCTTGCTGTGTGAACTCCAAATGAAATCACTGTGAACTGCAGGGAGGAAGGTTCTGAGAGAACACAAGACATGGTGAAAAAAATTGACTTCAATCCAACAAAGTCAGGTAATACATTAAAAATCAAAGGGACAGACCATGCTACGGCATGGAAGCAGCAATTTTCTTTCAACAAAATAAATTACTGTGGGAGAGTTAAATTAATTTTTGGCTTTTGTAATTGTTTGGCTTTGGTTTGCAATTTATAGCTTATTTTTTCCTTTGAGACAGAGTCTCTATGTGTCTCCCTGGCTGTCCTGGAACTCACTATATAGACCAGGCTGGCCTGAAACTTAGAGATCTTTCTAGATCTGCCTCCTAAATACTGAGATGAAAGACATGTGCTGCCACAGGCTGGGTTGTAATTTTAAATTTTACTTTAAAGTGTTAAAAAAGATAAGGGTTGGTATCTAGCTGTATGTTTATGCATACTTAAATAGTATAAAAATGAAATCATTTTATTTAATATAGCTGAATTTATGAAGATATTTCCTTTAGAACAAGGCATGGAATATTTCCCTACTAGGTACTGATCATGGAGACCCTGGGAGTCCCCAAGAAAATACATACTATTATCACTGCTTTGGTCACCAACATAACTACATGGCAAGATTCTGTTTCTGAACACCATATACTTTGTATATAGTGCATGGAGAGATCAATCTCAACTAACCAGAAGATTCCCTCCTTAGTAGCTAGCTTTCTTCCTTCCAGAAGGTATAATGCCCACTATTTGAGAAGAAAAGACATCAGTGGTTTTACTGAGGATTGGACCTATGTGCTGCAATGCTAACCTTGCAGGCAAGATGTCCCTGATTGTACAATAGTGCCACAATTGTTTTAGAGTAAATGATGCATTCCTAGTTAGATCTGAGGGCTGCTTCATAGTAAGCTATGTTATCATACCAGGTACTATGATCCTGTTCAAATGCTCATAGCTGGAGAAGTCTTAGTCCCTACGGTAGAAACTGCTATTGTTATTTTGCCAAATGAACATGCTGTACTGCCTTCAAGATATTTATGCTTATGCCCAGAGACCTTGGCTGCTCACAATTTGGTCAGAGGAGTTTCTCTTTTCAGAAGGCAGCAGTCACTGCAGGGATACATGAATGTTAAAAGTCTGGAGACTAGGAGAGCAAGGTTTCAATCCTAAATATGCCATCTACATTAACCAGACAACCACCAACACCAATGCTCAGGGAACACCATAGGACATATAGAACATCATGGATAAAGGGATGTAAACAAGGAGGGTGTGGAAGTGAAACAGTCCTGTAGACATGACTTGGTTGACACAATAACGGAATCATGGAAACTGTTATTAGATATATAAGACCTCACAAGATCAAATACAACTCCAGATCACACCCCATGCTGAGAAAGATATGGGCAGTGGAGAGTTTCCAAGTGTGAAAAATTCATTCTCTAGGAGGGATGGCCACTTATATGTTATCCTTGCTCCATTTGATTCCCCTTCCATCATGAATATGCGGGCAGTACTAAGTAGATGTAGGAGATTATAAAAAATAAAAAAATAAATAAATTTAAAAAAAAGTCACGAAGGAGGGTTGGGAAGGAACTATGTTGGAGAAAATATACGAAAATGGAAAAGGGAAATTGAGGGTAGAGATGATAGTGTTGTATACATGCATGAGATTCTCATAAAAGAATGAAAACATTTTTATAAAGATACACATGATGCAAATGGCTTCTTGCTAGCATAGGAGCTTGGTCTCCAAGATGGATGAGTTCCAAAGAAACAATTGACTCAGCCATCCATAGGACAAAAATAGCAGTATATGACATTCAGGATAATACCAACACATTACACTGAAGACTTTTTTTTGGTTTTTAATTCAATTTTTTTTTATCTAGTCTCAAACTCATGTTAATGTTCCAATTAAATTGAAAATGAGAACATGAAGAAAAGATGGGTTTTTAATAAATTGGATTTCCATTTAGGTTTTATGAAAATTACCATGGAAATTATCATGGAGAAGTTACTCTCTGAAGATAATGATGGAATCAATTGTTTCTATTCCTGTGGTACAGGAGAGTCAGCAAGAGTAAGAGTGTGCTAGGATGCATGGTATCCTGAAATATTAGGTAACTCAAGATGCCTGAGAAAGACAAGAAGTATATTTAAAAATGTTTTATTTGAAAGTGGTACTAAGAATACATTTGACATTTTAAACTATTGAGTAAACTCTCTAAAATGCCACTTATAAACTAATTCAAATAAGTTCATGAATTTTAGCAATCATATCCAAGCTGTATATTTAACATATCAATGTTTTCAAAATCTTGGCTTTTCCAATAATTTAAATACCAATGAAAATTTCTGTTATATTGGTCTAAAGTCCCTATGACCTTCAAAAAAACCTTAATTATATTAAATTTCAAAATCCTACCTAGATTTCTTTTCTGTTTTTATCACCATAGATAAGTTATTTTTATCTAAGAATCCTATCTCTAGTCTCATAATTAGCTATTTCTAAAATATTTATATAAAGATATTGTATATTCTCATCAATCAAAAGCTGATAATTGGCAGGAAGTGATAAGCTGGCTTCTGATAATAGACACTATTTTTACAATTTGTTCATTTGGGTGGTACAATTGTTTTCAACATGTCATGTTGGAAGTTACTTAGATTTAAAGATTTGCACCAAACAGTATGTTTTCTCAGATGCACTGATTGAATAGAAATATGGGCAAAATACATTTTCAGTTCATTGAATCATCTTTAAAGTCTGTAATTTCACACTGCTGTTGAAAGAGCAAATAAAGAACTTTTAGAATATGTACATGCCTGGGAAGGTAACTGTTCATGAATAAAGGCATGGGGTAAAACCTAGATTTTTCCATGTGGAATACTCTAAGAGATGTATGTAATTGAGTATATAAATTGAGATCTATCTGCCAGTCACCTTTGGGATCAATTATGGGGATCTTAGGACAGAACAGTATTCATGACTGATCTCATTTCCTTGTCTGGTTCCAGAACCTGCACTCTCACTTCCTGCAGGTGGATGTTTACTTCATAAAACTGAAATGTTGTCTCTTAATCATTACTTACAATCAGCCTTAGAGAATTCGGCCATTGGGCACTGCCAATTGAGCTCCCTCTCCCTCTGTTGCAATGCATGACTCCTTTACTCCTCCTGCCAAACCTTCTGGATCCTTAGAGACAGCTGACATCGCAACTAGTTAAAAGTTGTGACTGGATTATTGAAAGAAAAGAAGCAAAAATTATGTCAGACCTTTACAAGTCTTGGTTGTAACCTAGTGAGAGGAACACAGACACCAGAAGATTTGGCTTTGGCTTCCAAGTCCCCAGTTCAGGAGTTTGGAAACTTTGTCAACATGTTTAGATCTTCAGGGAAAATTGCTCAACTTGAATAACAGTGGAGACTAGCTCACCTTGTCCCCTCAGAATTGCTTTGATTGGGGAATGAAAAGAGAGCTGGAATCAAGCTATGTCAGATAATAGACATAATATTTTTTTGTGATTTTTAAAGATATATTTATTTATTTAAATGTACACAAGTGTTTTGCATATCTGTTCCCTTCTCCTACAGGAGGAAATATCTCTGACTTACAGCTATAAATCTATAGCTGAGTAAGACACTGATATATGAGAATAGCAAAATATTAGTAGTAGTCATTTTATTGATATGTTCCTTTAGGAAAACAGCAATATTTGGTTTTCTTCTAGGTCCCTGGCCCATATAGTCTCATGTTTTGGGTCACCTGTGTTGTGGCAATGATGGATTCCTTCTCAAAGAGAGGATGTTAAATCCAGTCAAATATTGGTTGGTCACGCCCACAAGTTTTACATCATTGATACCCTATTGCCTCTTGCAGGTACTTCCATTGTAGATCAAAGGCTCCATGCAGGCACCAGCTCAACTGCTCTATGTTTGATGACTTGTATAGGTGTATAGGTGTTGTCTTCAGAAATAGGGATTTTCTATCAGTTTGTGGAGAACAACTATACTCTTGGCAACATCCTAGGTTGTTTGGGGGTTAGCATATGACCTCCTTTGGCCAACAACTCAGTAAGTGGTAACCCAGTCCTGATCTTGGAAGCTTCATTTGGTGATGAATAAAAGAAATGTTGAAAGTATCACAATCTCTGATCTCAAATTGTACTACAGAGCTATAGTAATAAAAAAGAGCATGGTACTGACATAAAAAGAGAAACTTTGATCAGTGAAATTGAATTGAGAGATATCAATGGGCAGGGGTTGTAGATTCACCTTATTTTGTTGTGGTGTGAGTTTTTTATTTATCCCCTTTTGATTTTCTAGTCTGAAATTATTTCTTCCTTGGTTGTTGTTTAGTGTTTGTTTGTTTTTTGGGTTTTTTTGTTTTTGTTTTTGTTTTTGTTTTTGTTTTCCTGTGGCTAACATCTTTATGTGAAGTTTTTCTCCTAACACCTTCTTTTGGTCAGAGTTTACAGATAGATACTGATTAGTTTGGTTTTATCAGAAAAAAAATGCCTTTATTTCTACATCTATCTAGTTTTAAAAATTGGCTAGGTATAGTAGTCTAGACTGGCATCTGTGGTCTCTTCAAATTTTTAGAACAATTGTCCAGTCCCTTCTGGCTTTTAGAGTCTATGTTAATAATAGAGTTGGGTGTTAATAGACTTGCCTTTGTATGTTTCTTGGTCTTTTCCTTGATTATAAGATTTTTTTCTTCATTTTATATGCTTAGTATTTTGATAAATTATTTATCATCAGATATTTCTTTTCTGGCCATTCTCAGATCTTCAAGAGCAACAAGTACCCTGAACCACTGAAGCCATCTCTCCAGCCCCAAGAAAAACGTTTTAAAGATGAAGCAGAAAGAGCCCCAATGGAGAAGCTAGAGAAAGTACCCAAGGAGCTGAAGGGGTCTGCAACCCTATAGGAGGATCAACAATATGAACTAACCAGTACCCCCCAGAACTTGTGACTCTAGTTGCATATGTAGCAGAGGATGGCCTAGTTGGCCATCAATGGGAGGAGAGGTCCTTGGTCATGTGAAGATTATATGCCCCAGTACAGGGAAATGCCAGGGCCAGGAAGCAGGAGTTGGTGGGTTGGGGAGCAGGTCAGCAGGAGGGTACAGGGGACTTTCAGAGAGGAAACTAGGCAAGGGGATAACATTTGAAATGTGAATAAAAAATATCTAATAAAAAATTAAAAATAAAAGGATTGCATAAATTGTTTTTTAAACAATTCTTCTTAACTAGGAGGATCAGTAACAAAGATGATATAAGCCCAGTGTTGGGCAGATATTTGCTGGTAGCTTTATTTCAAGAAGCAATATATGTATGAGGCTATAGTGACCTACATTCAAAGTATACTTTTCAGAGAATCTTGTAAAATAACTATTGCCAGGTGTGTATACATATCAGCCCCTCCTTTCCCTTTACTTACCATCAAAGATTTATGTATTAAGTTCATGTTCTTGTCTAGCATAGACCTCTGTTCTGTCGTATTTCTTTTTTTTTCCATTGTTGTGTGTTCTGAGGAACTTACAGTTTCATGCCCTGGATCCTTGTGTGTCACACAAAGCTTAATATGAACTGTATTGTGAGCATGGTCATCTTATTTATCTCTAACAAGGAGTGTATCAAATATTTCTCCTGAAACTTATTTTCATGACAAATTCAATCCTATTTTGTCTTAAAATATTTGTAGTTACAGCAATGAAGTGTATGCTGTGTGACTAAAATCAACAGAATTCTGCTGTGTGAATGCCTATTTGCCCTGAATGGCCACACCACCAGTCACCCTGGGAACAATCCCAGGGTAGGAACATTCTCAGTTGTGAATCCCTCAAGCTCTAAACAAGCCCAAACACATGACAGGTAAGCGCTTGTTAAGTTCATTTTCCTGCCTAGCTTGTCATACTGCCCTCCAGCCCTCAGAGCAGAGTCCTACCTAAGACTCAGTTCTGCTCCTGTGCCTAGGATCCAGTAAGACAAATGGCTACCAGATGTCTAGAGCCATGCAGCCCTCCAGCCTATAGTACTCTCCACCCTGGTAATGTTCCCCAGCATCCAGTTCAGTAAGAAAGAGCCCCCAGAGATTGGCATGCCTTCTCCTAATGTACACACACAGCATGTCCTCGCAGGTCTTCCAGATGGCATCTCTGCCCACACTGTTGCATATTGCTCCATGACTTGAGGAGGCGGCGGTAGATGGGGGATGAAGCCTGTGGGCCAAACAGCCACGCAGTGCATTGCTGAAACAGACAGCACATGTGCTGCTTTAGGCTCGCTTTGTTGAGACTGCATTACTCATTGTTCTTTGACACTGGTTGTTGATGGTAAAATGGATATGAATACAATTTATGAGACAGTTATTGGAAAGAAGTGAATTAGTTAATTTCAAGTATACAGATTATTACCTAACAGTGAATACCCAGTGATATGCTAGGAGTGAGAGTGTGTGTGTGTGTGTGTGTGTGTGTGTGTGTGTGTGTGTGTGTGATTGTTTATTAGATCTGACATATTCTACACTCACATTAAATATCCCTGGTAAATTCTCATCCCAGAAGTTATTCCAGTACTCCAGCCACTAAATTATATTTATTTGGGTCAGGGTGTTTGCTTTTTTATTTTTATTTTTTAACTTACACCTTCCTCTGGCCAAAGCCCAAATGCTTTTTTAACCAAAGATGTCCACATCATCAACTGAATAATTAAGCAAGGCTGAACTTCTCTTTCACAGTCTTGATCCTGGCACAGATGAGCTTGCTTTATCTCTCCTTGGAGCAGAATTCATTATTGCATTTGCTTACATGTAGAAATTAAGGCATCTCTACAATAAGATGCGTTTCTTTTTCTTGTAGGCCTGGGACGTGAATGCATACAGCTCTTTTCCCAATTTAAAAAGAAAAAAATCCCCTAGGAGCAGAGATTCAGTGACAGCCTCTATATACTTCCTCATGTACTCTATATACTCTCTCAGTGTATTGTCAGAAACACACAGTGAAAGGCAGAATGTGTGTTGAATAGTTAGGAAAAAAATGGTCCACAGCACTAGATGGAATTGATATACCCACCAAAAAGGGTCAAAAGTGATGTCCAACGCTGCTTTAGTTCTCTGGACACCTGCTACTCAGTTTAACCCATATACTTGGCTGGTCAATTTAATGTCCTGTAATTCTCTCTACTGAAAACTTTGCCATTCAGTGTCTGCTTTCATGTTTCATCCTTCACACAAAATCGATTTCAGAGTTTCACCAAGTTTCACACTGTCTTCCCCAGAGACCTTTCTCCACACTCCTGCTTGACTCCTCTCCTCGCAACTACCTTGATAGGAAACCTCCCTAACAAGGTGCTTTTTCCAGAACCCCCAGTGAGCAACCTTTTCCTTTTCCTGACATTCATGAAAGGGTCTCAGGGTGGGAAGACATGTGACCTCCTTCTACAACACTGTTTCTCAACCTTCCTAATGCTGCAATGCTTTAATACATTTCCCTGTGTTATGGTGACCCAGATGCAAAATTATATTCACTGCTACTCCATAATTGTAATTTCCTTACTGTTATAAATAATAATATAAATATCTGTGTTTTCTGATGGTCTTGGGAACCCCCTGTGATAGGGTGGTTGACCCCCGAAAGAGGTTGCATTCCACAGATTCAGAACCACTGCTCTACAAGTTAAGACTACAGCTCCCTGTGACTAAACCACCAAACAAAGGGTACACATGGCTCCAGCTGCATATGTAGCAGAGGATGGCCTAGTCAGTCATCAATGGGAGGAGAGGCCCTTGGTCCTGTGAAAGTTCTATGCCACAGTATAGGGGAATGCCAGGGCCAGGAAGCAGGAGTGGGTAGGTTGGTGAGCAGGGGGAGGGGGAGATGAGGGCTTTCAGAGGGGAAACCAGGAAAGGAGATAACATTTGAAATGTAAGTAAAGAAAATATAATAATAATAATAATAATAATAATAATAATAATAATAATAATAGAGTACATAGTAGAATAGGGTTGAATGATTTCACCAGGGGAATTATTGGTCCCTAATGGACTCATTAGAGATGAATACAAACTAAATGTCTTCTTGGTCAGATTGACTTACCTCAAGGTCCTGAAAAGAGGTTTTGTAATTCCATAGGAGTTACTAAGACAGTAGGAACCTGACCTGGCTACCTAACAAAAGGAATGGCCACATGAACAAAATTGGTATACTGAGGGGTTGTAGGTGGCCTTGACATTTAAGGTTAGCCTTGAGATAGCAAAGGCTAAAACCTTCACTCATAGACACAAAAATCAAATCTGTCAGCAAACTAGCTAGAAAAGCATCCATCCCCATATGTAACCTCACATGAAAGGAGAACTGTTCACATACTTGTTATTTTGCAGTAATTAGCATGGAGGACTCCATGATACCATGTCTTAATAAGTGTTCTGTAGGAACTAACCACGGTCAGATGGGCTAATCAATCAGATTCTAGGGAAACTATAAAGTAGTTCCAGATTTCAACAAGTGGATATTTGAATTATATGGCACAAGAAGTAAACAATAAAAGCACAAACCAAACTCCAAACCAAATACAAAAGTATTGATCCTTACTATTACCTGAGGTCTAGAATGCACATTATTTCAGTTAGTCCCCAGATTCTTTACCAAGGCATTGCTGCCAGCAGCCTTTAGAGAGACAAATTGGAGCAGCCGTGCTGGCATTTTTCCCTCTTAATGAGGTTGCAATGGACATGAGAATACAGGGGTGCATGAAGGGTAAATGGATATAAGCCCCTGGTGGATCCCCAGAGTCTAGCATCTCCACATCCCAGTGGAAGACATGAAGGGGGAGGCACTAGCAGAAGAAACACATAATAAGGAAATATCACCCAAAGGCTGTCTTTGACTCTGCACACACACAGACAGACAGACAGACAGACAGACAGACAGACAGACAGAAAATATATGACAGCTACAAATGCACTTTTACATCCTTTTACAAAAAAAATGTAGGCTTGAAGAGGAACCTCCATGTAGAGCATTTGAGTGGTGTGCACATGGACCTAGAGTCATCTCTGGATCCTCAAGCAGTAGAAGAAAATAATAATCATATCCTCAGAAAGAGGACTAAAGATAAGAAAATATATACCACCTAATATAGTCCATGGGAGAGTCTAATGGAGGTGTTGCATTTCTTTTAGGTGAGAATTTTTAAAATGTAGTAAATTATTTCATTTTATTGTTACTCTCATCATTGGCTGCCCTGACACTAACCTAGCTAGGTTTCTCCTATTGGATTAAAATCAGGGCTGAAAGTGACTTAGGAGAGGAAACACTACATTGGTTTACACTTCTGTGCCATCATAGAAGGAAACCAAAGTGGAATCCCCTGGGCAGAACCTAAAGCAGAGACTCCAGAAGAGTGATACTTGCCAGCATGCTCTACATGGCTTGCTCTTCTTAGGTTCCTTCTCAACCTCTGAGTACCTGTCCAAGGTGGCATTGCCAATAGCAATATCTGGACGTTCTCACATCAATCACAAAGACAATGGCCACAGGCCAATCTGATAGTGGCAGTTCTTCAGTTCTGTGTCCTCTAAGGTGACTCTAATTTCTATCAAGCTGACAGAATCTAACCAGTACAACTATTTTTTTTCTGTACTTCTAGCCAGAGAAATGAGCAGAAAGACAGGAAGAGAGTGCTGGGTGTCACTTTCTGTCATGGAAGGGAAAAGTGCCATCACTAGTCTTAGAACATCTAGGTGCTGTAAAGGAAAACCTACCAGGCTGCTCTCAAAAGCAACCTATGAAATCTAGAGTTTGGTTCAACAATTTTCTTTCCTCTATTTAATCTCTCTGATCTGAACCTATTTTCTTAAATGAGGGTGACATTATCTTGTTAGCTGTCCTGAAATAGTTCTTCAGAGGGTTGGGGCAGCAGTCATCATTTCTAATTTCTTGTGTGAGATCAGAATCCCATCACTAAGCTACATGTCTCAATTCCTCCTTCTTCCTGGTCATGATGTTGCTCTGATGATCCAGTGCACTGCTCATCATCATATACACTTTATCTGTGGGAGACTCAAACTATGCTCTGAAGGCATAAAGGAGACATGGATAGGGAATTCTAATCAAAACACACACACTACACACAAACACATTCTACTTTCTTTTGTTTACATTTAAACTTCTATCTAAGGTCAAACTGGAAGAACATACTCTCATAGCAAAGCAAATTAAAAGTTAGACAATCATCATGTTCACATATTTCAATTCCTTCATCTGTATGAAAACTTACCTAATTTATGCCAAGTTCAAAAGTATGATTTGGGACTTTCTAGCTAAGATATTTAAGCCGGGCAGTGGTGGCGCACGCCTTTAATCCCAGCACTTGGGAGGGAGAGGCAGGTGGATTTCTGAGTTCGAGGCCAGCCTGGTCTACAGAGTGAGTTCCAGGGCAGCCAGGGCTACACAGAGAAACTCTGTCTCTCTCTCTCTCTCTCTCTCTCTCTCTCTATATATATATATATATATATATATATATATATTTGCAAATGAGAAAACGCTAAGATTTTTATGGACCACGTATGTAAACTTAGTGACAGTAAGATCAAAATATAAAACATTAGTGCAGATAATAGGAATCATAGCACTGACAATCCAAAAATAAATGGCTTGAATATAAAGAACATTTCTGTAGAATTGAATTTATTAATACTAAACAGCATTCCAAAGCCCCTCAGACTTACTATTTTATTGTCTATGACTCCATTGATTTCATATTCTCAGGGAAAACAACTACTTAAGGAGAGAAAATAGATCAAAATGACTCAGGTAATATCTGACAGAACAGTTCTGAATCTTGGCTACTATGCTGCAAAGCATGTGTTTGTCAAAACCTGAATAACTTTACTCTACAGGAAGAGAGAGGTGGCTCAGCAGGCACTCCTATGCAAGTCTGATGACCTGAGTCCAACTTTTACATCCTGTAAATTAGTAGGAGAGAACAGAATCCTGAAAGCACACACACACACACACACACACACACACACACAC
>LR750960.1:20451-118831 GCA_902729485.2 Mus minutoides | reverse complement strand
AAAAAAAAAAGAAATAGTGTTGCATTTGCTTGAAATGTCAAAATGTCCAATGGTAATATTATATGTTACCATCTCCATTCCAGCTGAATAATCAAAAATATGTGTAAATATGTGCACAAAATACCCTTATACATGAAGATACATATAGGCATTGTTCATATAAGCCAAGAGTAGCAACAATTCAAATCCCTGTCAACTGATAATAAATAATAACTAATAATAAGCTAATAATAAGTAGATGCATACATACACCATGCCCAACTATTAGACATTGTCAACTATTAGTAAAAATGATGTATAGATACAGGTTTCAAGACAAATACACCATAAAAACAACCTTTACCCTAGTCAAAGTAGGCAGAGTCAAAAAATCCCAGATATTCCATTTATGTGACATATACACAGTCAGCAATTATACAGAAGTAGGAAATAAATTAATGATTGTCAAAGCCAAGTGAAAAGGGAGGTAATGGTGGATGTGACTTCTAAGAAGACTTAACTTTTATTTTTTTAAGAAAAATATCCTAAAATTGGTTATAGCAATGGCTGTTCTGATGTGTCAAAGTACTCAATATATTGAATTGTATACTTTGAATTGTGAATTGTATGGTAGACTAATTGTATAATATTAAACCTGTTGGAGTAATTATACTTCAATAAATTTAATTCAAAGGAGAAAGAACATTTGAAAATGTCATGCAGTCCAAAATAAAGGAGGGAAAGTACATAAGCCAAAATGGAAATATGTTCACACATATTTAGAAAATGACCAGTAAGGACAGGGTATGGCTTAGTGGTAGGGTGCTTTTCTGCCACTAATGAGGCCCTGGACTATATTCTTGTCATAGCAACTAAAAGAAAATAAATTAAAAGAAAATTAACCATTGAGACCGGTACTTGGTAGAATGTACCTGTATCCACACCTGGGAGGCTGTGGCAGGGGGATGGTGACTTCAAAGCCAGGCTGCTTCTAAAATAATAAAAATCATCAATAAACATGTAAATGTATGCTCAATATGTTAATTATATAGCTAACATGTACCATAAAATGAGATATGCTTCCCCCACTACTCACAGATTGAAGACTAACCATATATAACATTGGTGAAGCTATAATTAAATGTTCTTCTTACCCTTGGGACTTATCCATGTTCCACTGAAACATATTTTTAAAAGAATGTTTTAAAATGAGGAATATGCATAACATTTTATCTTAACTTCAAGGAGAAACAGCGTAGGTTTTGTGTTCAAATGCTCAGAAATTGTCACAGCAGAGCCCAGATTGGGAGTGAGAGACACTGGTGAGTCAGCCTTCATCCCTCACCTCAGACTCACAATCTGAGGGATCCAGGACAATGGCCTTGGGCAACTGAGAAAGCCAACACGAGGCAGTGGTCTACTGGCCAGGATAAATTAGTTCCTTTTGGACCATCTGCTACAAATTGATAGAAAAAAATTGTCTTGACCTCACTGTGTATACTAAATAAGTCCCATGAATGTTAAAACAAAACAAACAAAACAACAACAACAACAAAAACCCACATATTGGTTTAGTCACAATGTATTTATAATATCAGAAATCTAAGTGTTCTTTGTGATGGGAGTCTGCTAAGAAAATCTTGTTATATCCAGGCAGTAGAATAGCACGTGATAGTTCCTAATTACTTTAATGTATTTCTATATACAGTATGTACAATACACTAAAACATCTGAAATGAATTATTGAATGAAAGCATAGGTTCCGAAATGATAAATGTGAAAATATGTTTTACCAAGATGGAATAATGTAGAAAGAAAAATATAAGCAAACCAGTAATCAGTAACAGTACTAAATCCACATCAGTAACAGTTATAAAGTAATTAGTAACAGTTATGGAGTCCGCATCAAAGTCCCAGGGCTAGAAAAATGACTACTGAGTTCTACCAAGCATTGTAAGAGATCTAAGTGATTCAGCATTACTTAGTAGGAAGTCATGGAGCAGTTGACTCACACCCACAAGACCCTGAGCTATACCACTTAAGAGACAGAACAGGAAGGGGAGGATATAAGAAGGAGAAAGGTGGAGAGGAGAGGAGGAGGGAGATGGAGAGGAGCAGGAGGAGGAGAAACAATGTAGGAGAAATGCAGATCTTCTTAAAGTATCTCCCAAAGGTTTTTTGTTTTGTTTTGGTTTTGGTTTTTCAAGACAGGGTTTCTCTGTGTAGCCTTAGCTGTCCTAGAACTCACTCTGTAGACCAGGCTGGCCTCGAATTCAGAAATCTGCCTGCCTCTGCTTCCAGGGTGCTGGGATTAAAGCCATGCGCCACCACGCCCGGTTCCCAAAGTTTTTAAGAGAAATTAATTCTTCTAAAATTCTTCTATGTCATTTTATGAAGCCACCCTTACAAAGATATCTAAAATATAGCAATATAAAGGAGAAAAGGGGGTGTAAGTTAACATATTTTGAATAGCAGATATTAAAATTGCATCAAAAATGCATCCAAAATATTCAAAGGTATACTGAAAGTATTTTTGCCATAATCAAATAATATTCATCAAAATGATGAAAGAATTAAAATATGTAAATCAACATGATATAAAATGTTTCAGTGGAATTCAAAACAAAATCACATTTTCATCTTAAAAAAGGAGTTTGATAGAACTCAACATCCCTTAATGATAAAAAGTGACAAAATAATAGTTATATAAAGAATGCACCTCATCATATAAAGGTCACACATTATAAGTCAACAACTATCACCATATTATATAGGGAAAACTGAAAACTTTCTAAAGTATCTAAGCTAGAGAAGGAAACACAATTTCACCAGTATTATTTGGCATTGCAGAGCAGAGTGGGTCTTAGTCAGAGCAAGAGACAAGCAGAAGACACAAAGGGCACTGAAGTTATTTTTAAAAAGAATGAAATTTCCATTGCTTATTAAATGCCATGTGGTCTTATATGTAGATTTCCAAAAATATAATGGAAATCAATCAAGGATCACAGAAAAATTGAAAGATGATACAAAGTAGTAGTGCTGCTGTATGCTGTTATGTAAGGTAGAATCTGAAAAATCTCATTTACATAAGCAGCAAAACCCCAATAATAAATTTAGATCTTCATTGGTAAAAGAAGTGTACTCACTGATATGTGGATATTAGCCCAGAAACCTAGACTACCCAAGAAACAATTTAATAAACACATGATACTCAAGAAGAAGGAAGGTCAAAATGAGGACACGTCACCCCTTCCTAGAATTAAGAACAAAGCACACATTGAAAGAGTTAAAGGGAGCATTTGTGCAGCTCAATCNAAAAAAAAAAAAAAAGAAGCTAGTGACTTCGCTAGACAAAGGAAAGTCATAGCATGTTCATGGATTGCAAGGATGTTTTTTAAAGTTTGTATTGCTAAACAGTTACTACATACCTGACTCAATTATTTAAAAAGGTCATCTCAGAATTATAGAAAACTTAAGACTAGTATGCAATTACATAAACACACCCAAACCCTTAGTACTCACAGCAGTATTCACTAAAACTTAGAAAGCAGAAGAAACTGTACTATCTGTTTCCAAATACACAGCAAGGCTATAATAATCTAAATAACATGATACTGCAAGAGATTGCAGAGACAGATGGAGAAGGACAAATGAGAATATAAAAGGAGACCCAACAGAGGTCTTAGCACTAAGCCTATACATCTACAGAAACTGAATTTTATTAAACACCCTGAGAGTATGCATTTAGAAAAGACAGTCTTAGGCTGGTTATGTGATTCTGCTGCTAAAAGTGCCTGTCTCATGGGCCTGGTGACCTGACGTTGATCCCCAGTTTACATGGCAAAAAGAAAAACAACCAACTAGTGTAAGCTGTCCTACGGCCTTCATATCAAGGCCAGATGCCTACCCCAACCCCTACAAACTGTTGTCATCCTTCGTTCACACAATTAAACCAAATAACATATAAATGACTTTCAAAGTAAAGGACAGTCTCTTCTAAATGGTGCTGAGAACTTGGCTATCCACATACAGGACAATACAACTAGGACCCCTTTACTCTCATGCTACAAAAATCAACTCAGAAAGGATTGAAGGCTTAAGTATAAGACCCACAGCAATGAAATAAGAAAGAAGGCATCAGAACATTGGCAAGTTGATGGAATCTTAGGATAAGTGACCTAAAACAAATGGAGAGAAAGAGAGAGAGAGAGAGATGGGGAGAGAGAGAGAAAGATGGGGAGAGAGAGAGAGAGAGAGATGGAGAGAAAGAGAGAGAGAGAGAGAGAGAGAGGAGAGAGAGAGTTTATATTATCAAACTAATAGCCTAAGTACAGCAGAAGAAAATTCCAATCAGCTGAACTCTACATATGAAAAGGTGTTTATGTTAAGTATATAAAAGGATTTGACACACAAGATGCTCACACACACATAAATAAAAATATTTAAATAATAAAAATATTTAAATAATCTAATATAAAGAAATTAGGTAAGGCCAGGTTTGAGGGTACACACTTTTAATCCCAGCACTTTAGAGCTAAGGCAGGTAAATCTGCAATTTTTAGACCAGCCTTTTATACACAGTAAGTTCCAAAGCTGCATAAAAAAAGAGCTGTCTTGTTAAAATAAATTTTTTTTTAAAAAAGAATGAAGACCCTGAATATACATTTCTCAAGAGATCTTATATGAATGGTTTTCAGGGATATGAATAAAATGTTCTCAGTGCTGCTAGTCATCAGGGAAATGCAAATCAAAACCTCAAAGGAGTTTGCTTATACTCCAGGAAGAATGACTATTATCAATAAGACAAAAGACAACCAGAGAATGGGAAGAAAAAGACACCATTTTATCCCATTGGTGAGAACATAAATTAATGCAGCTATTCTGCAAACAGCGGAGATTTTTTAAAACTTAAGTGGAGCCCCAAGTGACCCAGGAACTCTCTCCCTTATAAATTCAAAGGTTTAAGTCAGTCTGGGAAATGCCTGACTCTCATGCTTGTCTCAGAAGTATTGGCAATAGTCACGAAATGAAAACAACCCAACTCATCCCAAGATAAGTGAAGAGTATTTGGTGTATATACACAGTGGAATATCATCCAACCACAAATGACGATGAAAAACTCACTTATACAACAACACACATGGAATGGGATATGATTATGTTAAGGGAAGTAAGTGAAGGACAGAAATGCAAGTGTCACATGGTTTCACTGGTGTGTCATCTAAAAATGCTGGTGTAGGACCAGGGAGAGAGAACAACTGAGATAACAGGTTGCCACCAAGCCTTCTGAGTTGAGTTCAAGCCCCAGAAGCCATAGAAGAAAGAAAACACAAAAAACAAAAACACTAGTAACTGTAGTTGAATTCTTTAAATTAAAAATTATTTATGGAAATAACATTTATTACAAGAATACACAGACAGATGTGATTGAAACAGCTGTGTAATACACTAGGTAATATATTTGTGACCGTTATTATCTACATTTAAGAGTCATTTAAACTCTTGTTTATCATAGCTATATGTTAATTATATAGAAATAATAAATAATGTAACTTCATCTTTGACTAAATCTAGAGGTAAATTTGGAAAAATCATGGCTAGGCTTGAAAAATAATTCTACTGGAATGTCGGTTGAGAAGAGTAAATGACCAAAAGCAATGTGTCCCAGGTCGCCTTTCTTCTCTCTGCGGAGATCTGTTCTGGATAAATATTTTCTGGAAATCAGAAACAAAAGTAGAACAAGAAGAAACTGCCTTAAAAATAACAGTAGTAGTTTATCAGGTGCCATTCCTAATGCCCTCATAATATCCTGGAGTGTGTACCTCTCCCAGACCTCTCTTGAGGAAGGTAATAGAATTAGGTTTTGCCAACAAAGACACAATTGTAAAATATTAAGTAGATGTCCAAGCTTACTTGCTTACTTTTTAGTAAGGCTGCACTTTTTGGAGCCTATGTTTGTCTCCTAACCCAGGGATGTTTATTCTCCAACTTGACAGTCTTTCTAAAACTAAGAAAAATAAGAAACCTAGTGAATTAATTTACTATCACTACTGTAAAACGAAATGGCTTAAAAAACACAGTGAATTATCATACTGGCTAGAGGTCAGAAGTCTCATCTGTGTCTCACTGGGCTGAAGGAATTTACTCAGAACTACATCTCCCCCTTTGCCTTTTCCAGCTTCTACTGACATGCTTCATTACCTTTGCTCAGTGGTTCATGAGCTCCACATGATTTTATTATCATGGGCTCCACACTATTACATCATCATGGGCTCCACACTATTACATCACCATGGGCTCCATAGTCCATCATCATGGCATCTTTTCCAAATCTCATTCTCCAGGTTCTTGTGATTGGGTTTCACCTTGCTGCCCAATCCAGGAAAATGTCACTTTTTAAGACCCTTAATCACAGAGGGAGATGGTGTGCCCAGTGGCTTTTTAGCATATCCTGCCATTCTCTCCAAAATCCATTACCTCTTTGCCATTCTTCTCTAAAACAAAACTTGTTGACAAGTTTTACACACACACACACACACACACACACACACACACACACACACCTAAATATATAACTATAATGGGCATGAAGTCTCATAAACATGGCTAATGAAAGTCCTGAAAAACATATAATAAGGACACATGCTCCACTTTGTTCATTGCAGTTTTTATTTATAATAGCCAGAAACTGGAAAGAACCCAGCTGTCTGAATACAGAAAATGTGGTGTATTTACACAATGGAGTACTACTCAGCTATTAAAAACAATGAATTTGGGGCTGGTGAGATGGCTCAGCGGGTAAGAGCACCCGACTGCTCTTCCGAAGGTGATAAGTTCAAATCCCAGCAACCACATGGTGGCTCACAACCATCCGTAACAAGATCTGGCTCCCTCTTCTGGAGTGTCTGAGGACAGCTACAGTGTACTTACATATAATAAAATAAATCTTTAAAAAAAAAAAAAAAACAAAAAAAAAACAATGAATTTATGAAATTCTTAGGCATGTGGATGGAACTAGAAAATATCATCCTGAGTGAGGTAACACAGTCACAAAAGAACACACATGATATGTACTCACTGGTAAGTGGATATTAGTACAGAAGCTCAGAATACTCAAGATACAATTCACAAACCACATGAAACTCAATGTTTAATTATTCCCATAGACCAAATTAAGATGAGGTAACCACTAGTGAGAATGAGAGTGAGAGAGAGAACAACACACAGACAGCATCTCAGATGATAATCCTGTAAGAATACCAGAGTAAATTTGTTTCTATGGTAAAATGGGATATGGAAATGAACAAGTAGGAACTTGTGAGAGAGCCATCTTGGGTCTCAGGTCGACAGAGACCAGTCTGCGCAGGTCAGCTCACGGACTGCAAAGGGTGAGTGAGCAAAATGCTGAGCAGCCCAGCTTTGGGGACAGACCCAGGTTTGGGCTCTAGACATCTGGGCACCCTTCCCGCCTGAGGAGAGGTCTGGATTGCCTATCAAAATCTCAAATAGAGCTAGTAACTCATGGTTAGATAATTTGCAATATGGGCAAATCCAATTTATATCACCTAGTAGCTTCTGAAAATCTTTTTTCTTTTTTTTTGTTAATTAGGCCTAAACTTTCAATGCTTGTCTCCTTACCCTCCTCCCAACAACCGGGAACCTTGCCCCCGTCCCAATAACCGGGAACCTTACCCTCAACCCAAAGCTGGAACCTCGCTCGTCCCCATAACCGGGAACCTTACTTGTTTAAAAATATCTTTAAAAATATATTTCCCGCTACTTACTGCGGACCTTTTCACTGCTTCTTGCGTCTCCTGACTTCTGACAGCAAGGACTCCTTCTGCCTCTGCCTCCTTCAGCAAATCCTACCAGCGTGCGCCACCACAACCAGCCTGGAGCACCCATTCTTGGCCTCATTGCCTGCGCCTTCGGACTGGTCTGGCCCCCTCCTGAGCTCTGGGAGAGGGTTGCTCACTGCTGCTGGTTCTGTCTGCTGTCTCCAGCCCTCAGGCAATTTCTTCCCTCAGAGCCTGCAGCTCTCAGCCTCTTCCTAGCAACACCCACTTTCTCTCACTGTGCTGCTCACTTTCTCAGTCCACTCTCCTTCCAGCTTGAGTTCTTCCTGCTTGTGTTCTTGTTTTTCTCAAGTTTTCGGCACCAAAATGTCGCATGCATTCTTGTTTTTCCCATGTTTCTGGCACCAAAATGTCGGAGCCCAATCTCTGAGCAGCAGAGATTGGAATAAACAACATTAATTCCAAAAAGCAAGTTCAGAGCAGCTGCAGTCGCTTCTGTTCATTAGGAGGTTTCTTGCAGCTTCCTCAGCTTCTCAGTCAGTCTTCAGTCTGTTCATCATCATCAATCATATATCTCTCACTCTCTGGGACGGTTCACACTTATCCTCTTCCATTCACTCACATCACCTCGCAACACCCAATCATAGCCGCACACATCCAAGGCAGCTTGCAGGATTGGCTGATAGAACGATCTCGAGAGATGTTGCACTAACCTCTCAAACTAGGTACACATGTGCATGATTGAGACTGAGGTAAACAATCAAGGTTACAGGACTTTAGCACAGAGCCAGGGGGCCATCTTTGGCCCATGCGGCCACGCCCGCTCCCCACACCTAGAAACAGAAACTAAACAGAGACACATGGACACTAACAGAAGTCATAAAAAAATGGATTTAACAGATATCTACACAACATTTTATCCTAAAACAAAAGGATAAGCGCCACAGGGTACCTCTTCCAAAATTGACCATATAATTGGTCATAAAACAGGCCTCCACAGATAAAAAATATTGAAATTATCACATGCATCTTATCTGACAACCATGGTCTAAGGCTGATCTTCAATAACAACATACATAATAGAAAGCGAACATTCTCATGTAAACTGAACAACACTCTACTCAATGATTCCTCAGTCAAGGATGAAATAAAGAAAGAAATTAAAGACTTTCTAGAGTTTAATGAAAATGAAGCCACAACATACCCACACTAGAGGGCACAGGGACAGTATCTTAATTAACAAAATCAGGAATGAAAAAGGAGCCATAACAATGGAATCTGAGGAAATACAAAATATCATCAGATCCTACTACAAAAGGCTATACTCAACAAAGCTAGAAAACCTGGATGAAATGGACAACTTCCTAGACAGATACCAGGTATCAAAGTTAAATCAGGATCAGATTGACGATCTAAACAGTCCTATTTCCTCTAAAGAAATAGAAGCAGTCATCAATAGTCTCCCAACCAAAAAAAGCCCAGGACCAGATGGGTTTAGTGCAGAGTTCTATCAGACCTTCAAAGAACACCCAATTCCAACTCTCCTCAAAGTATTCCACAAAATAGAGACAGAAGGTACTCTACCCAATTCATTCTATGAAGCCACAATTACTCTGATACCTAAACCACACAAAGATCCTACAAAGAAAGAGAACTTCAGACCAATTTCCCTCATGAATATCGATGCAAAAATACTCAATAAAATACTCGCAAACTGCATCCAAGAACCATCAAAACGATCATCCATCATGACCAAGTAGACTTCATCCCAGGAATTCAGGGATGGTATAATATACGGAAATCCATCAAGGTAATCCACTATATAAACAAACTCAAAGACAAACACCACATGATCATTTCCTTAGATGCTAAGAAAGCATTTGACAAAATCCAACACCCTTTCATGATAAAAGTCTTGGAAAGATCAGGAATTCAAGACCCTTACCTAAACATGATAAAAGCAATCTACAGCAAACCAGTGGCCAACATCAAACTAAATGGAGAGAAACTCGAAGCAATCCCATTAAAATCAGGGACTAGACAAGGCTGCCCACTTTCTCCCTACCTATTCAATATAGTACTTGAATTCCTAGCCAGAGCAATTCAACAACAAAAGGAGATCCAGGGGATACAAATTGGAAAGGAAGAAGTTAAAAATATCACTGTTTGCAGATGATATAATAGTATATATAAGTGACCCTAAAGATTCCACCAGAGAACTCCTAAACCTGATAAACAGCTTCAGTGCAGTAGATGGATATAAAATTAACTCAAACAAATCAATGGCCTTTCTCTACACAAAGGATAAAAGGGCTGAGAAAGTAATTAGTGAAACAATACCCTTCACAATAGTCACAAATAATATAAAATACCTTGGTGTAACTTTAACTAAGGAAGTGAAAGATTTGTATGACAAGAACTTCAAGTCCCTGAAGAAAGAAATAGAAGATCTCAGAAGATGGAAAGATCTCCCATGCTCATGGATTGGCAGGATTAATATAGTCAAAATGGCTATCCTGCCGAAAGCAATTTACAGATTCAATGCAATCCCCATCAAAATTACAACTCAATTCTTCACTAAGATAGAAAGGGCAATTTGCAAATTCATCTGGAATTATAAAAAACCTAGGATAGCAAAAATTATTCTCAACAATAAAAACCTCTGGGGGAATCACCATGCCTGACATTAAGCTGTACTACAGAGCTATTGTGATAAAAAACTGCATGGTACTGGTACAGCAACAGACAGGTAGATCAATGGAATAGGATCGAAGACTCAGAAATGAATCCACACACCTATGCCCACTTGATCTTTGAAAAGGGAGCTAAAACCATCCAGTGGAAAAAGGACAGCATTTTCAACAAATGGTGCTGGCACAACTGGCTGTTATCATGCAGAAGAATGCGAATTGATCCATTCTTATCTCCTTGCTCAAAGCTTAAGTCTAAGTGTATCAAAGACCTTCACATAAAACCAGGGACACTGAAATTTATAGAAGAGAATGTGGGGAAAACCCTTGAAGATATGGGCACAGGGGAAAAATTCCTGAACAGAACAGCATTGGCCTGTGGGGTAAGATCAAGAATTGACAAATGGAACCTTATAAAATTGCAAAGCTTCTGTAAGGCAAAAGACACTGTCAGCAAGACAAAAAGGCCACCAACAGATTGGGAAAGGATTTTTACCTATTCTAAATCTGATAGGGGACTAGTATCTACCAACATCTACAAAGAGCTCAAGAAGCTGGACTCCAGAAAAATGAATTAAAAATGGGGTACAGATCTAAACAAAGAATTCTCAACTGAGGAATTCCAAAATGGCTGAGAAACACCTGAAAAAATGTTCAACATCCTTAATCATCGGGGAAATGCAAATCAAAACAACCCTGAGATTCCACCTCACACCAGTCAGAATGGCTAAGATCAAAAATTCAGGTGACAGCAGATGCTGGCGAGGATGTGGAGAAAGAGGAATACTCCTCCATTGCTGGTGGGATTGCAAGCTGGTAGGTACAACCACTCTGGAAGTCAGTCTGGCGTTTTCTCAGAAAATTGGACATAGTACTACCGGAGGATCCAGCAATACCTCTCCTGGGCATATACCCAGAAGATGTTCCAACTGGTAAAAAGGACACATGCTCCACTATGTTCATGGCAGCCTTATTCATAATAGCCAGAAGCTGGAAAGAACCCAATTGTCCCTCAATAGAGGAATGGATACAGAAAATATGGTACATTTACACAATGGAGTACTATTCTGCTATTTAAAAAATGAATTTATGAAATTCTTGGGCAAATGTATGTATCTGGAGGATATAATCCTTAGTGAGTGTACTGGCTAGGTTTGTGTCAACTTGACACAGCTGGAGTTATCACAGAGAAAGTAGCTTCAGTTGGAGAAATTCCTCCATGAGATCTAGCTGTGAGGCATTTTCTCAATTACTGATCAAGGGACCCTTGTGGGTGGGACCATCTCTGGGCTGGCAGTCTTGGGTTCTATAAGAGAGCAGGCTGAGCAAGCCAGGGGAAAAAAGCCAGTAAGGAACATCTCTGCATGGCTTCTGCATCAGCTCCTGCTTTCTGACCTGCTTGAGTTCCAGTCCTGACTTCCTTTGGTGATGAACAGCTATATGGAAGTGTAAGCCGAATAAACCCTTTCCTCCCTAACTTGCTTCTTGGTCATGATGTTTGTGCAGGAATAGAAACCCTGACTAAGACAGTGAGGTAACCCAATCACAAAAGAAGTCATTGGATATGCGCTCACTGATAAGTGGATATTAGCCCAGAAACTTAGAATACCCAAGATATAATTTGCAAAACACAAGAAAATCAAGAAGGAAGACCAGCGTGTGGATACTTCATTCCTCCTTTGAATAGGAAACAAAATACCCATGAAAGGAGTTACAGAGACAAAGTTTAGAGCTAAGATGAAAGGATGGACCATCCAGAGACTACTCCTCCAGGGGACCCATCCCATAATTAGTCACTAAACTCAGACACTATTGCATAGGACAGCAAGCGTTCACCCTGATATAGTTGTCTAGCACAGAAGTGGATGCTCACAGTCATCTATATGATGGAACACAGGGCCCACAAAGGAGAAGCTAGAGATAGAACCCCAGGAGCTGAAGGGGTCTGCAACCCTAGAAGAGGAACAACAATATGAACTAATCAGAACCCCCAGAACTTATGTCTCTAGCTCCATATGTAGCAGAAGATGGCCTAGTTGGCCATCATTGGGAAGAGAGGCTCCTTGGTATTGCAATCTTTATATGCCACAATACAGGGGAATGCCAGGGCCAAGAAATGGGAGTGGGTGGGCAGGGGAGCAGGGCAGGGGGAGAGGAGAGGGAATGTTCGGGATAGCATTTGAAATGTAAATTAAGAAAATATCTAATAAAAATATTGAAAGAAAAAAAAAGAAATGAACAAGTAGAGTTATGATATGCTCTGCATTGATGTGCACAAAACAGAGACTGATAGAATTTTTAGATCTCTGTTCTCTGCAAGCATTCCACACAATTCACCTTGCATCTGCTAAAGTGCTAGGAGGGCTGCCTGCTTCCACTGTGAGCATCCAGCAAGTGCTGACTAGTTCACTTACTGAAGACCATGTGCCTAGGCCAAGGAGTAGATCTCACCCTGATGTTTTCCGGATCCAGATTAAGATGATAGATTCAAGAACACAATCCTGGAAGTTACAAATCAAGATGATGACCTTGAAGTGTGTCATCCTCCCACTTTGACAAAGAGAACTACAGAATGAAACAATGGGCCAGAATTGAATTTAGGTCTCAGAGTTGCTCTTGAAATGGGGGGGGGGGGAAGGAAGGAATCCCTAGTGATACTTAGATACTTAAATATTTGCTCAGAGCTACCAAAATGGTTGATACAAAATTGTGTTGTTTTGAGTTAGCCTCAAATCTCTGAAGACCTACAAACATAGTAAATTGACCCCTTCCCCAATTTGCATCTTTCAGATATACTGTCACAGCAGGTGAAACTGCTGTAGCTCTGGCTGGACTGGGGTCGCTCCTTGACAGCAGGTGATAGGTGTTGATCATGTTCCAGTCTCTAATGGCCAGAGAGAGTTTAATCAATACATGCAGGGCAATGTCTGTGGCCCATGCAGTCCTTCCACCTGCCTAATTCCTGCCATTTCAACCTTACTATAACCATAATCAAGTTTTAATTTTTGTGGCCCCGAAGCTCATTTTCTTTACATGCCTTATCAACTTCATTACACTTTATTGGCCTACACTACATTGTGCTAAACCTTTTTGAAATTCAAGAACAGAAACAAAATCAGACTTTAAAAATCCCAGCAAGTAGGACACGTTGGAAAGTGTCTCCAGCAGAACTTGGTGATGGTGAGTCACTTAAGTTAATTTGCTGCAAATCACTTCTAAATCCATTGCAGTGGTCAGATCTGCATGGGCAATTTCAGAAAAGATGAGCTCCACTTATCCTTATCCATCTGCAAATCCACTTAGTCTTATAGGTGGAATGATAATAAATTCCATTATGTTTTATTGAAAACATCTCAATGATTATAGATCTGTTTATGAGGACATTGACTCCGTTAGTTTTTTTTTTTTTTTTTAAGCACAGAATTGTGGGTATAGCTATACATGTCCTTGTACTAACTCTGAAGCATGAATGTGACTTTACTAAACATAAGCTAATTACAGGTTTCCTAGTATGCAGTTGCTTATGATCTTAGCAGTCACCTTGCCACTGAGTTGAGTGTATCACAATATATCTCCGCAACAAAACACCTCCTCATTTCAGATCATAAAGTGTTCAGTGTTTGTTACAGTTATGTCAAGTTCAACCAGATAAACCCTAGCTTGTCAGAAGCACTGAAAATTCCCTTTGTGTGGCTATACCTCATTATTTTTTGATAGTCATGGTAAAGGGTTAAACAGTGCTTAATTCTCTTTACAGTATTTAAGTTATGTATTCTCACTTGTTTATAGATGTAGCTATTCAGGAGATTTGTCCAAGGTAGGGTATAAAGTGCACAGAAGTGTCAAAACCTATAGCTTTGGGCTAGAGTTTTCCTTCCACTGGGTTATTTCATCTCGAGGGCAGAGTCTAGAACACACTCCAACAGAAACAGGAACTCTGAGTCTCTGATCATATGGCTATGCACCAGAACCTTGCACTCTGACCATACAGATTGAATATTGGTGAGTTGCTTCATACAACTTTCTGCCTTCTAGAGGGTGAGTGTCCGAACCAAGGAGAGAAATAGGACCTGACACAAGCAAGTGACATGAGAGCTGGCATTAGAACCCAAGTGTTTCTCCACTTCATGGTGCTGGCAGGGCTCACAGTTACAGAAATGCATGTATCATCTGCAACCAAGTTCTGTTCAGAGACGCAATCCCTGAAAGGCTACCATGTTCCATGTTCCTGTACACATGCATGCATAGGCAGCACTAAGTGTAATCAGAGGATTCGAAAAGGAAAAGTGGGGGGAATATACGGGGTATTATATGAAAGGATCAAAGAATGTGTGTGTGTGTGTGTGTGTGTGTGTGTGTGTGTGTGTATGTGTGTTTCTCAAACAATAAATTAAAAATAAATAATTTTTATACAAAGCTATATTCATTATCAGTTGAGATAAATTTGGTAGGAATTCTTGGGAGTGACAAAGTCCCTATACAATTTTTTTTTAAAAAAAGAAGGAAAATAGAAGGCAAACCACCAGGGTAAAGGATACATGTGATGAAGTTATGTAAAATTGTCACTAACGTATCATGCGGGGCTAGACGTGTGGGTGAGTTGGCCTTAGCACAGTGTCCTGGGAGGAATGGAAGGAATTGAAATTCATGAAATAGACAGAAGCCAGTGCCAACTCTAAATATAAAACAACCAAAAATCATATGCTGTGCCTACATGTTCTGCCCTGAGCCTTCTTTACCCTGCCAGCTTTGAGTGCCAGGATAACACAGCATATTTTCTCTTATGGGGCAAGAAACAGTGGGGTGTGACAATCTCTGAGTTGTTCAAACTTGAAAGTGTTGTTCTCAACCACCAAATCCAGAAACTATGGCAGATGCCAACAAGAGCCTGATGACAGGAGCCTGATATAGCTGTTTCCTGAGGGCCTTTGTCAGTGCCTGGCAAATACAGAAGTGGATGCTCACAATCATGCATAGGACTGAGCACAAGGTCCCCAATGAAGGAACTAGAGAAAGCATCCAAGGGGCTAAAGGGGACTGAAGCCCCATAGGAGGAACAACAATATGAACTAACCAGTATCCCCAGAGCTCCTTAGAACTAAACCACTAATCAAAGAAAACACACAGTGGACTCTTGTCTCTAGCTGCATATGTGGCAGAGCATTGCCTAGTCAGTCATCAATGGGAGGAGAGGTCCTAGGTCCTGTGAAGGTTCTATGCCTCAGTATAGGGGAATGCCATGACTGGGAATGGGAGTGGGTGGGTTGGGGAGCAGGGGGAGGGGGGAGGAGATAAGGGATTTTTGGAGGGGAAACTAGGAAAGGAGATAACATTTGAAATGTAAATAAAGAAAATATCTAATAAAAAATTAAAACATAAAAACAGAAAAAAAGGAAAATGTTTTTTATTTGAAAGCATTAAAGGGAGTTGATCACTAGTCCTAGCATGTTAATCATTACTGAGAGGACTGACTGACAATTTCTTAAGGTTTCGCAGATTACCAAGAAAAGCGCTTCTCTATACTTCATCTAATACTTTGACAAAAGGGCATCGAGACATAGAACATGGGTTTATGTGTAGTACAATTATGTCGATTACAACATTATGCAGTAACCTAGAGCCAGAGGACCACCATTGCATCTCTATTCTGGCCTTAATTTGCTTTGAAACTGTGAACCGAGAACCAATTCTCTCTGAGCTTTCCCATTCTATGGGGCCCCTTTCAGTCCTGACAATATGATTCTCATGCTCACACATCAAGTTTCCTTTGTGTGTTACAGAACCCTTGCTTGTAATATTAAAATCATAGTAGTACCTCATGGTCAGTCCTCTGAAGGAATTAAATAAAATCACCTCCTGTATAAGGGTTTAGATACATTTCTCATACATAGTAAGCATCATGTATGTCCAATCTGCAATTTGTGACTGTTCCTACAGCACATAATCCAAAGTCTTGTTATTTTTAAAATGTAAATTTAAATCAATTTAAAGATATGTTAGGAAGAATAATTCCATTAGGGTAAATTGGTCATATAGAATTCCAATTACAATCATGTGAGAAACTGTTAATGAGACTGCCGTTGACTTTGAGCTTCTGTATTGTCACTTGGATGCCCTCAAAATGACTTCATCCATTCATGCCCAGACAATACCACCCAGATGAAAGGACAATTCACAAGCCTTAAACATACCACATATTTTCAAGCATGCTCCTTTTACGAATGGCTTCTTTTGTACTTTATGGGATCTCTTCTTCCTGGAAGATCCTGACCTGGAGGCAAAACAGAGAAAGAAGCCCCTGAAGTTACACCAGGGGAAATTATTAATAAGAATATCATTGATCAAGAAAACTGAAGAGGGGTGACAAACATAGACACTCTAAGCTGAATGGACATATCTTGTGTCAACCAGTGGGGACACTGAAAGATTAAAGGCAAAGGCTTAACTACTTGGAAGAACTAAAGGTTAATCTTAGAAGAGAAGATCTGGGATGAGTGATGACTCAGAGTCTAAAAGTATAGAGTATGACAGTTTTAGATGCATTCTCTATTATGTAGCTCAGACATTGTTGGAAACAAAGAGTCTATAAGAGGTAATCAGGAGGGTATGCACTTGTAACTCTCAAAGCCCAGCATATAAGAGGGTTTTTGTGCATGCCATTTGATATCCAATCCACAGCCATCCCAAATGTGTCCTATAACCCAGCATTTCTTCGTTGCTTCTAGTAACACCCACACTTGGACACCTTAACACTATTTCTGATTCTCCTCACTTTCTACTCATCTCAGATAAGCCAAGCCCACTTCTATGCACAGAGTTTACAGTCACTCCATTTCCTAAATGCCCTTGCCTGTGGCTTAGCATTTCTATACTTCCTGCACGTATCTTTTATCAGTGAGGCTTTCTATGACCAATTGAAACAGAAAAGAAAGAATAGGGGTGGGGGCTCGGTGAGTAAAAGGTTTGCTCTGAAAACCTGAAAACCTGAATTCAGATTTCCAGAACACACATAATAGCCCAACACATAAATGCAAGCAACTATAATCCTAATTCATTAGAACTACAAGAAGGGAGGCAGAGACAGAATTGCCAGTTCATAGCTAAGGAGCAGAGATTAAGCAACAGTGAACAAGGGAGATCCTGTCTCAAACAGTCAGGAAGGAAAATATGAGTACCCAAAGTTGTTCTCTGACCTTCACATGTACACCATTCTGTGTCAATATTCACACACATGTGAAAACACATAAATATCAAATTGAATTTAAAACATAAAATAGAAAAGAAACCCTTCACTGTGTCCACTGTAGTACACTTGTTCTATCCCATTTAGAATGTTTTGTTTTCCTCCAGAGTCACTTTTATTCTCTAATATCATCAATTGCTCACTAATTACATTCTGTTTCTTCACAGAAGAAACCTAAAGGCAAGGCCTTAGCTTATTTTGTTCTTGAATGTATCTAAAACACCTGTAGCAATGCTCGTGCCAGAGTAGGTATTGCATCAATATACATTGTATGAAGAAAGCAGGAAACATTAATATTTCTCGCTATAAAAATTCACCACCTGGGTTTCTTTAATACCTCATTAGAATTGCGATAACCTTTGCTGTCTAATCCCGTGCATATGCTCCTTTGAGGTACTGAAATCTGAGCCCTTCACTCACCACTAAATTTCCAATACTGGGTCTTAGATTTTTGTCTCTCTTTCTCTAATAGTAAGTCCCAGCATGTACTGCTGCTGAGGCTTCTTCAGTTTGGACAACATTTGGGTCTGCTATCCAATACCACTTTCCTTCCCCAAAGGAAAGGAAGGCAAGGAGACAGCAGAAAGCACTGCTTGGAAGCTTCCCAGCAGTCCTGCACTCGTTGCCTCTCACTTTGAACGGAAGCTGATAAAGATTGACTACCTTTATGTGGTAGCAATTCATCACACTTAGAGTCTCTCATTTGAACATCAATCTTATGAATTCACTGGGAGACTCAATAGTGTAAATATATTATTCATAAACTGGAGTGAATCCCTGCTCACCACCAGAACCATTTTGACAATAAATCATAACATGTAAATGTTGTGGGTATTTTTTTCCTCATTTTTTGGTATGGTTTTTCATTTGGAGATTCAACCAAACACATCTACAAGTAGAACAAAAAACAGCACAAATAATTCTCAAGAAAGAGCAGAAACTCATAAAAAGGAACTTTCATTAAATGCATAACATTTGGGAACATGGATATGCTCATACCATTTTTCTTTACAGAAATGACAAACCATTCTAGAATATTTCTTACTGTATTTTTGCCTGGACTATGAGCTATAGCTGAGTATATTGTTCAGATGGGAAGTCCCCACTATATCCCAAATACTGAGAAAGTGGATCCATTGACCACAGAAATCATTGACAAAGAAAGCAATATTTTAATGTAGATTTGGGATATATATTGTAGATAAAAAATGTACTAGTCCTGTGATAGCAGAACTAACTTCATCCTTAATTCCTAAGGTCTCTTGCCATTATCAACAATGAGTTTCTCTCATGTAAACTATGACTTATACTATGTTCATCCTCATGACACCCACTATATTGGACCTGATAAATTGATAAGCAACAATGTTTTTACTACAATGTGTAATGTGAATGTCCATTAACATTTATTGGTATATATAGGTTAGTACGGAAAATATAATTTTCTTAGTAACATATTTTCAGAAAAGTCGGAAAGAAACACAATTAAATAAAAACTTCAGATAAATAGTTATGGTTAGAGAAAAGGAACCTATTTATGAATGGTGCTAGTATAAAATTAGCTAATGTCCATGTTTATTTTGGAGACCTATAAATCATCAATCCAGATCAACAACCTTTTCTCTTTCATTTCTGTTGCTGTGATCAAATAAATGGACAAAAATCAACTTAGAGGAGGTATGAGTTTATTTTTGTTTACAATCTCAGGCTATAGTTGTGGGAAAATCAAGGTAGGAACATGAACACACATACATACATTGTCAAAAGATGAGAGAAAGGAATGCATACATGATATCTTGCCTGTTTGTCCTGTCCAGCTCCATTTCTGCATCCATACATCTCAGGAGCTTGTTGTGTGGAGAATGGTTCCCTCTCACAGTGACATGCATCTTCTTATTCAACAAGCATAATAAAGACAATTACCCACAGATACCCTGAAAGGCTAACCCCATGCATATATTGCTCCAGTTGATTTTAGGTTGTGACAAGTTCTCAATTAAAATGAAATTGAAACAGTATTTTCTTGATGTGAAACCCTAGAAACTCACAGCAAATGTTGTTGTCACCACCAAAAATCACAAGGTTAAGCCAGTCAGCTTTCCAGTGTGAAATGGTGAAAGGTTCACAATCTCCCATACCTAGCTGAGGAGCAATTGGCAATTTATGGCTTTGCAAGGAGAGAAAGGGAATTTATGAAAGAGTGTGACCCTTGGTAGGTCCTCACTTCTCAATAGATGACCCAACATCCATGAATATATCAACATCCCAAATTAGATTCAGTAGGTTATTAAAAAATAAAGAGGACATGAATCAAGAGGAGGGGATAGAAGGAAAAGGGTTATAAGTGTTAGGAGTTAGGAAGAGGAGTGAGATGCATATAATCTAAATACACTGTATGTATATATAGAATTCTCAGTTAACCAGTAAAAGTATTAAAATTGCTGATATGAGGCCAACCATCATAATTACCAACATTCGTAGTTCACAATCTCATGGTGAAGTCATTTGTCATTTAGATTCCTACAGAATACATGAGTGTTCTCACATACAATGTGACAAATGGCTTTTTCACTGAATCTATGTGTGCATGTGTGTGTGCATGTTCCTGCATCTGTGTATGCCATCATACATATATAGAGGACTGAGAACACTTTGCCAGAATCTGATCTCTGTTTCTACTGTGTAGCTATGGAGTGCTGGACTCGGAACATCAGGCTCAGTAATGGTGGCCTTTATTGGCTTAGGAATATCCCTGGCTTTGTATTGTCAGATTTTTGTCTCTTCAGATAAACCCTTCTCCCCAAAAAGAAGATTATCAAAGAAAAAAAGTTCAGAGCTAAGCAAAGACACTATGGATATAGTTTCCAAACACCAAAAGAGTTTTAACAATTGAGTAGTAACACTATTACTTACTATTCTCAACAAGTTGGGCATGTAATTTCATCTAAGAAATTATTTTCTAGTTTCTACTCCTATAATATTTGGCTGGTAAATTAAATGCTATGCCAATGTATTATTTACAGTCAATATGATAATATAAATGTGAATCAACACTGGACATTGCCATATCCATCATATCTCTTAAAATGTTCTATCCTGATATAAACAGAAAGATTAAGTAGAGAAGGCAAAATTGTATTGAGAATTCCTGATTGGCATTTAGGTACAATTGCTGTCATAACAATAAACCTGCAATCTAGTCATTTAACATTCCTGGGCCTGAAATACAACTCCAGAAAATTGGAAAGCAATTCATGCCTGACTGACTTACAGAATGGTTGGAAAGTTCAAACGTTTCCATGTTGAAAATCATTTCTAAAAGTGTTCTGCAAACTATAATGACTTTGGCAGGGCAGTTAATATTCCAGTATCTCCCCGCAGACATTTCCTTAGGACATTGCATTTTGCAGACATTTTAGAGCCAGAACTGTCCAATCACAGCATTGATTGCGTCTCTCCATTCAACACTTATTAACTCTAATCTCTTTGCATAATTAATTGCAAGCAGGACAGGAAAGAGGTAGACCATAAGAAAATAGAACTGTTAAACATTCCATGCATAACAATTTGAAGGAGAGGGGATAAAACAGGGAGATGCTAACAAAGTGCTACATGGTCAAAATAAATCCTGGAGACAGAATTCAAAATTTCAGGTTTTTCATTGTGCTACCTAAGCTTTGGAAAATATTAGATCCACTATTCATGTCAATTTATTGTCTAGGACATTAAATTAAAGAAAAGAAAGAAAGAAAGAAAGAAAGAAAGAAAGAAAGAAAGAAAGAGAGGGAGAGAGGGAGAGAGGGAGAGAGAAAGAGAGAGAGAGAGAGAGAGAGAGAGAGAGAGAGAATATTGAAATGGCCAGGTGGTCAAATCAATTGGTACCATTGGTAGCTACCATTTGAAATATGTTTTATGTGTGTGTTTCAGAAGAGTATTTTTCATCTTTGCCTTTGCCCCTCCTTTTCTTAGTTCTTTAAGGATTCCATACAATGCATTTTGATCATATACACCCCCTTGACTCTTCCCAGATATAAAATTCTTTATATGTACCCAACTTTTGTCCTTATTTCTTAAAACCCATCACATAATTGATACTGCCTAAGTTCTCTTAGATATATGACCTTCTTCTGGAATATGGTCAATGAAAAGGTGCCTGAACCCATATAGAAAACTGTCTCTCCACCCTCAAGTAGCTATCAGTTGCCAAAAGTTCCTAGGTTATGGGTAAGACTTCATGCCTACTTCTGCTCTCCATGCTGGGATTTCTTCTGTCTTGTGCTCATGCTGGTCTTGTGTATGCTCTCTCAACTGTTGTGAGTTCGTCTACACAATAATAATAAGCCTGGAGAATACTGTTTCCTTGTAATCATTTACTGTCTGTGGCTCTTATACTTTTTCTGTTCCTTTTCCTTAAGAATCTTTGAGCCTTTGAAATGAGAGCTGTGATACTGGTGTCCTGTTAATGGCTGAACATTTTATAGTTTCTTATTCTCTGGATCTTGACTGGTTGTGGGTCTATGTGCTAAGTGCTATCTGCTGCACAAAAGTAGTTTCTCTGATGAGGATTAAGAGGTATACTAATCTTTAAATATAATAAGTCACTAGGAATGTGTTTGATACTTTGACCATTTACAAGGGTATTAGTAATAGGTTTTTCTTTTTCCCTAGAAACTCCCTAGCTACAAGTTCTTGGCTGCAAGTTTAGTCCCATGAGGGGATTTAACTTGTAAATTCGGTTTTAAATTTAAACAAAAATGGTTAGATACTATTCCTGCTATGACACCTGTGCCACTATTGTACCAGAGACCATATTTGGGCCTCACTGAGACCATATTTGTTGTAGCTCACAGTGTTGACAGCTGGGTTAAATTGGTGATTATGTTTCTCCTTTTCTAGCATGCCTAATTCTTTCCAATATTATAAAATCTAGCTAGTATAAATAAAACTTTCCAATGAGTACCAGCTTGATTCCTCTGCTAGCTGTGACCCACGCACATAGAGCTTTTGGCAATAGGGTCATATTAATAAGTTCTGGAGGACGATCAAGAGCCCAGTCAATAGTCTGGAATACTGGGAGTTTATGGGGCCTCACTGAGCAATAATTCCAAAAGAGGTAACACATTTGTCACATTTGGAGTTTCTTTTTTTAGCCTGGAGTATCCAGTCCAAGCATCATTGTTCCATTATGAGGTAATCCCATTTAAATTCTTTGTATGTGTGTACAGATCTAATGCATATAACATTTTGAAAATGTTCTGAAATTCACTATGAGGAATAATAATCCCAAATTCTATGCTTGTGAAGACATATTTTTATTAATCTTTGGTGACTTCTGATGAGGTGGTCTTATCTGCCTGGTTAGATTCTGGACAAAACAAAATATTACATTTTTGAGATCAGGAAGACAATTATGTTTCAAGTTACATGCCTTGATGTTTACTATAAGTTTGTGACATAATGAAGACTGAGAACCACCTTGCAAATCCCAATCAGACCTCATGGTGCCTTCTCCCATAAATCCCTACATATTCCTTTCCATTCTCTCCCATGCAAGTCTGAGGGTATGATTACTATAAGATTGGGCCAGGGGGATATTGATAATAATTTACAAATTCATGATGTGTATTTGCTTCATTATTTCATTCTCAGATTCTATTTTTCCCTTCAGAATGCAAAGAAACAATCAGTTTATCAAAAATGGAAGCACACTGAGCAATTTAATAAATTTTACATGAAAAATACAGCCTTCAATGAAAGCAGCTGTTCCTGTCTTTGACCACATGTTCTATCCTCTAGACATATTATTCATTAAATCAATTTATCCCATTTTATGGGTATGAAGAATTATTTAAAATGTAACCATTAACTGTTAAATGCCAGATAGCACAAAGGCATACCAGCCTCCAATATCTATGTCCACATTATCTTGTATCTATTTTCTCCTTTAAAATAGATTACATACAACCAGTCAACAAAACTTCAGAAGTATTTTCTTATGTTAGTACCTCTAAGTAAGTACCAAAGACTTGTCAATAAAGATTTGCTAGAATAGTATGTTCACTGATACTACATTATACTTTGCAGTATGAATGTTCCTGAAAGTCTGTGTGTCAAGGGTATGGTCCATAAGATGACATTAACAGAAGTCTGTGGACCTCTGGAAAGCAGGGACTAGTGAGAGGTCTTTAGGTAATTGAGAGCATCTTTGAGGCAGACTCTGGAGTCCTGGCCCCTTCCTCTATCATTCTAGCCTCCTATTTGAAAGGTGAGTGCCTTTGCTCTAACACACATTCTGCCCAGTAGGTTTGATATTGCTATAGGTTCAAAACACAGTCTTAATCTGTCACCGACGGGAATCTTCCAAAACTATGAATTAAATTAAACCTTTTCTGACTGAAAAGATATCTTCAGGTATTTTATAGACAAAAAGTTAGATGTCAAACCTCCATGTTATGATCTATCAACATCACTTTCCTCTTAGCCACAAACACTATTCCCAAATCAGCTTCTTCCTCTGTCCTCCCACCTCATTGTCATTCACCACTTGATGTCATGATTCCACTAAGATGCATTGCTACTTATTTAGCGCAACAGTCAATTTTAGGACCTATTTTATTTATAACAGTCTGTCCATAACATTTTAGCAATCTTCAACCTCCAGCTTTGTGCATTTTCAGAAAAAGACCAAGTAGATAAAGCATTCAGAGAAAAATGAGTCATAGTGATTACTCTGTAATAGTTACTTTATGAATATTTTTATATGAAATATTTTAAGGTGTGCTAATTGTCCAAATTTTAGGTAAAACAAGCCACAATTCTTGAGTACTACAAATATGAAAGTTTCCTTTTAACAAATAACAGGCTACCCTTTATTTCTGCAGATGTATGTAAATAATTAAAATATACTTTTTACTGTTCACAAGAAAATTACATTACTTATATGTGAAGATTTTAATATCTAATGTTAATTTCTTACTATATAACATTTACAGGCTTGTTATAATAGCCTATGATATCCATCCCCAGTTTATGAAATGGAATTTGGAAGTGTCGGTTGCTCTTTCAGTGGTGACTCAGTCATGATGGATCTGGGATTCATTTCTTTACAAAGAGGCCTGAGAGAGAGTGCATGTCCCATCATATATACAACTTACGGTAATTAGACAGCTGTCCATTAACCAAGTAACCAAATACATAATCTGACTAAGCCAGGATCTTTAGTTTCTAGCCTCTGAAACCATGAGAAATAAACTGTTCTTGTTTACAATCTACCAAGATGATAGTATACTATATTAGAGTATTTTGTTATCGCATCTCTAATAGACTAAGACATAAAAAGAACATATTCCAGTAAAATAGTTTGACAGGCAATTCAAGTCTCAAGTGAGCATCTGACTACTTTATATTGCTTCTCAATTATAAAACATCTCTATTGATTTAATGCATCTCCTAGAAATTGTTTAAGATTGCAACATAGCCATAATTTTCTTGCATCTTGTATCTGAGGACCTTGGGGAAAGTTAATAGACTAAATAAGTGAATAAATAAATACACAAGGAATGGGTTTATTTTTGTCTTGTGAAGTAAGCTTGAAGGTGGGATTAATTTACAGGAAGTATTTTTTTGGGGAATCAAGAAGGGACAGTTCCCAGGCATGGGACAAATGAACAGGCTGATGAGAAAGAGACACCAGTGTGTATATGAAAGGTCTCAGAAGGAAGCCAACATCTGTTTAACATGTACCATATGACAGCTATATCATAGCACATACATTACATCATTTGAGCTTACAACAACTAAAGAAGCCAGTAATATAATCTCCCTTTCATAAGCAAGAGAAGTGAGAGTATAAGTGGCAAAATAACCTGCCACTAGCATGAGGATGTCTGGTCTTGTATTTGAACAGCCTACCTGTCTGTGACGCACATGATTTACAATACTGTGCAAATACCCGCTACTCAGGAACTAAGCAATACATTACAATTTCTACAACCAGAATGACCTGCTTTGTAAGAAGATTCCCAAAATCTTCTTTTTGACTTTTTTGAGAAAGTCAGAGTTCTATCTCCTAGTTCTTATGTGGTTAATGAAGACATGGAGAAGCTAAAGAAATGTGTATGGGCCCTGGTTCATACTCACTCTCCTGTCTCTCTCAAGGCAACAGGCTGTCACCATTTAGACTATGGTTAAGAAGAAACTGTAACTGTATTTAAACACTGGGAGTCACCTATCGTGAGGATCAAAGACAGCCTTTATAATTTGAGGTTGTTTAAAAATAACTGGGGAGTAGCCCCTAATTAAGGAGTGAAACTAGGAGTACCCAAGGGGGGAAAAAAAACTAACAATGAGAGACCTTTGAAGTCCACAGAAAACATCTTATGGCAAGGATCACTTATTATAAAAGAAGAAAACACCGCTTCTGATGTGCCCACTGTTTACAGAGCTGTGGCTTGCATGTTTTATCTGTCAACAGAATAACAGGTTGATGGTTGCATCTCTTCTTTCTTATTGAAGAAGATACTGAAGGTAGTTGAGAGGATCAAATCAGGTGATGCTTTCTTCCCATTTCTCTGACCATCAAATATGTTAGTTGCAAAGAGCTATCTCTAAATATTCATCTGTTCTACAAGCCATTACTCCTCCTAGAACAGCATGAAAGAATAAGAAAAAAATACACCAATCTTAGCTTCTAAAATCTGAGCTTATGTTTCACAAGTCTGTTTTGTTTCAACATGACTGAAATTAGTCTAAAACTGAGAAATCACCTAGGAACAGGTGTTAGACACGTTTCACAGCTATGATTCCAATGTGGGAATCAAAGGAGAAACGTTTCTGTCAATTTGGAAAGCTCTGAACAGGCTGGAAACGTGGCTGTCTCATTCTAAGAGTCCAGGGATAAGCAGGAAGGAAGACACACTGAGGAAGGAGCCTTTGTTAAAAAGGGAACTAGGAAATGTAAAGAATTCTGCAAAGGTGGTGGCCATCAGAAACAAAGATAGGAGCTGGAGGGTGATACTAGGTTGAATTTAGGGATGAAATGAACTACCCATCTTTCTTCCAAAGTGGCTGGATAGCCTTAGACAAGGTCACAGGGTTAGACACTGATTTAATAGAAAGAATATAGAGATTGCTGTTAAAAATGAAACTAAGCTTAAGAGACAGAAAATGTTCTCATCTGAAAACCAGCTGAATGGATGTCTGCAAACCAGGCAGTCTCTGTTCCATGATTTGTAGGATAGTCCCTAAACTGCCTCTTCCATGAGGTTGTTATGGCACTAAAAAGAGATAATACCGAATCACAAAGTATCACAGTGAAAGAAAATAGATGTGAATGCTCATTTTTACAAGCAGTTCACCAAGCTCTTCAATTTAAAAAAGACATAAGCAGTTGAGGACACAGTCAAATAAACACACACACACACACACAAAAAAAAAAAAGGTCCACAGGAATTAGACGGAAGTGAGGCTTAAGAAAAACAAGATGTTTGTGGCTTAATAATAAAGAATTCAAGTCTTGAAATCAAATAAGCAAAAAAAATGAAAAGTGGTAAGACCAGTTTTGACACAGCCTATTGTGTTTAAAATGACAGCAAGAAAGAACAAGTTAGAGCCTGTCCTGACTCACACTGTTTGCCACTGGGCTTGGTAAAGAGGATTACCATGTTTACTCTCCAGAAATGTCACCCACAGTATGGCTATATTCTGAAAGATGTTAAGCACAGCACTCTTAAGTTGTCCTCTGATTTTACGATTTGAAGAAAGGCTACAGAGCATGACAAGATCAGCTGTTAAATGAATGACTAGTGCTCCAAATGAAAGATAGCCAAAAGAACAATTTAATCTTCCATATGTAGGGATCCGTGACTTACTTCCTGCTATAGAAGCACGGCTAGATTTAAGGTATATGATAAAACAAGTCAGAAAGCAGGACAACTATAGAAAACAATTACTGGTCAAATGCAGAGGACTGACTGTGTATGAGGTGCCTGGGCTGCAACTGATACATTCTATAACACAGCAGCTATGCCAAAAGCTCAGGGAGCCTAGTAGAAGAGGGTTTAGAAAGATGGTAAGATCTGACAGAACCAAGAAGTCTGATCAAAGGCTCTCTTCTAGATGTGACAGTGAAGCTATATGGTAAATTCTCAGCAAAACAGCTGTTTAAACAGAATGTAAACAATGACAACATCAGTTAACATGCCAATATGGATAGGGAGAATCTCACGGGGACCCCCCCCCCCAGGAAGAATTACAGGCAATAAAAGACTCTTGAGAATGGAAGAATTATTCCTTTCCAGGGATGAACCCCTAAAAGTCTATACAATATCAAAACAGCTAGCCCCCCCCCAAAAATAATCCTTCTGTCGGCGTGGTGGCATATGCCTTTAATCCCAGCACTCAGGAGGTAGAGGCAGGCGGATTTCTGAGTTCCAGGCTAGCCTGGTATACAGAGTGAGTTCCAGGGCAGCCAGAACTAAACAGAGAAACCCTGTCTCGAAAACAAAAACCAAAACAAAACAGCTAGCCCTAAAAGCATACATACAAATTATATTTAAAAGACTTAGTAGATTGTATTTATATATTTACATGTGTGTGTGCACATGCATTTATGTATGTGTAAAATAATAATAATTGAAGAAAATGAGTCCATGAATTTGAAAGGGAGAAGGAGGAAGCATGGAGTTAGATGAAAGAGGTGAGAAATGATGAAATTACATTTTAAGCAAACTTTATATAAAAAATAAATATAAAGAATAAAACCATTCAATCATTGGCTTGCTGTCTTATATTGATTAAGTTATTTAATAGGGTTAGACTTTAGTGTCTTCTCTTAGAAGGAGAGAGAGAACTCAGGAAACTCTCAGGGATAATTCTAGCTCTAGTAATATAAAACTTGTATTTCTACAAAAGAGAGTCATCCATAAAACCCAACTATTCCTTTGAACAGAAGGAATTCCCTCTGTGTTAAAGAAAGGTCAGTCTGAATTGGGGGCAATAAAGGGGTGACCAATTTCCTCTTTGAAAACAAAAAACATTAGGTATTGAGAGAAACCAAACTAGAAAATCCACGGTTTGATTGCCTCATACCAAAACCAGTTCAAATGCAGATACTATTGCATATGCCAGCAAGATTTTGATGAAAGGACCCTGATATAACTATCTCGAGTGAGGCTATGCAAGTGCCTGGAAAACACAGATGGGGATGCTCACATTCATCTATAGGATGGAACACAGAGCCCCCAATGGAGGAGCTAGAGAAATTACCCAAGGAGTTGAAGGGGTCTACAACCTTTTAGGTGGAACAACAATATGAACTAAACAGTACCCCCAGAGCTCATGTCTCTAGATGCATATGTAGCAGAAGATGGCCTGGTTGGTCATCACTGGAAAGAGAGGCCCCTTGGTCTTACAACTTTATATGCCCCAGTATATGGGGAATGCCAGGGCCAGGAAGTGGGAGTGGGCGGGTGGAGGATCAGGGCAGGGGGAGGGGTATAGGGAACTTTTCGGGATAGCATTTGAAATGTAAATAAAGAAAATATCTAATAAAAAAATTTACAAGAATCTAAATTATATAGTGTTTTATATCCAAAACCGCCTGCGAGTATTACCAGCTTCTTGCCTAGCCATTACCCTTTAAGACCCTAATGGCCCCACCTACACAAACTTCAGAGTACAATTTCTCTGCTTGCTTCTCTTCCTCCTAAAATGTCCTTCTGTGGAATCTGGATTCAAATACACACTTTTGCAACTGAAGAAACTCATGCATGTTCTGTTGTAAGACAGTCTCCCTCTGACTCAAAGATCAAAAAATGTGACTTTTTACATAGCATAAGTGGAAACGGATACCAAGAGTTGGAAGACTAGAGTCTAGGTCCAGGTGTCCAATCCCTAGGTACACCAGGATCATGGAGTCACTTTTGTAATAAAATGTCTTTCAGAAAGATACAACAACAAGAAGTGCAAGATTTTGAGTCAAACACTGAGAAGGGAATAAATAGAAAAACCAAGATGGCTGAAGTTATTAGTGAAAACAAGGGAGAACCAAGACCATGGAGGGCAAAGACACAATATCTCCTGTTGGTGTATAGTAACTCTTTAGAAATCACTATTCCACATTTTAGTCATTAATATTATTGTATTATTGAGCCAACACAGGGTTTATCTTTCTTATACAACTTAGATACACAGAGCCCAGAGGTAATTTTATACATTATTTTTAGTATGTCTTGTTTTGACTGTGACCTGTCACATGAGATTTGCTATAGAATATATGTGTCTGCTTTTAATGGTGAGTTTCAAATTTTGAAGCAGTTTTAACTTGGCATTTGGGAATTAAGGCTTCTGAGTAGGTTCTTTAAATTACTGCCTTTGTTTATTTTTTGAATGAAATAGTTTTACTTATTCTTTGATAATTTCATAAATCTATATGATATATTCTGATTATATTCACCTTCTCCTTTCTGCCTTCAGCTCCTTCCTGATCCTTCCTGCCAAACCCTCTTCCCAATTTGATGTCTTCTTTATGTTTTTATTCCTTGATAACAACTGTATAGTAGAAATTATTTAATCCTGGCCCAGGGTTTCTACCCTGTTTTTGGTAGTTAAGTTTCCAGATAAAAGACACACTCAGCCTTTTTATTTTTAATAAGTCATAAGCAGCCCATTCGCTGAGCAGATGCCTACCCTCCATGCTATTAGAATCTACTCCTATGGATAACAATGAGTTATTACTTGCTATTTACTATGCTCCATCTCTGCTGCTCTAATTAGGCAGCCATCAGGGCCAAGCTTTCTTGACCCTTAACCCATGGTGACATCTCATTCTTCACCTGTACATTCTTGCTCGTGCTCCCAAGTCCAAGAAACCTAAACCTCATCCATTTCTCTTTTGTCTAACTCTTAGCTGTTAGAATCTTTATTTACCAAGCACAATTAACTTGGGGCAGAGTCACTTAATCGATGTATAGAGTCTCTCATCTCTGGGCCAACCATGTTTGGGGAGGCTAAATTAGCATTAGAATACAAGACACAGCAGACCAATCCACTACACAAATAAATGTAATTTGTGCTTCCATTGTGCATGGATGTGGGACCATCTACCAGATCATGGACTACCTACCAGTGGTCGTATTCCTAACAAAAGTCAACTCTTCATCCATAATTTCCATCAACCACCGCTAATTCTTAGGTAGGTGTGAGATCTCATGTGTTTCCTCCCTAATACATAATGGAACACTGACTGGCATGCTCTCACATGGGCAACCATATCCTCTGTAAGTTTATGAGTACAATGGTCCTCCCATTTCCAGAAAAGTTTCACTCAATTTCTCAAAAGCTTCCAGATCTTAAACTCTTTTTAACCTCTCATCTAAGTCTTGAGGTGAGGAAGGGTGTGTGAGATAAATATCTCATTGACAACTGAGTACTCCAAGACACTTATTCTCTGTGCTCTTACCAGTTGGGAATCTCTGGATTAACCCCTCACCACTGTACTAAGAAACTTCTTTGATGACAACTCTGAGATAGACTAATCTAAGGGCATAAAGAGACAGGAGATAATTGATACTATTCCCAGTGGGAAAAAATAATTCTAGTAGGTTCACCTTATACCTTATTGGTTTGAGGCTAGATTTACTATACCAGATATAAGTTTTCATTGGTGGAGTGGGTCTTTAATCAGAAAGCGGTTAGTTACCCCTATAACATCCATGTCACTTTTGCACCCATGGACACATCTTACTTAGCTAGTCACTATTGTAGCTCTGAGGATTCATAGTTGAATAAGACTGTAGAAGACTTTCCTTCCTAGTAGCCTACATAGACTGGTACTATGAAAGCTAGCCACCAGAAACTTAACCAATACAGCAGCAGCACCTTGATTTCTACATGTCTTTTAATGGAAGTGTGCTGTCTTCAGCAATACAGTTTTTTCATCAAGGTATGTTACAAAATCACAGACTATGGTTTGGGTGTTTGTTGGGACATGCATGACTGACAACTCAAAGAGAAGTAGTCTATGTCTGACAACCAAAGTTTCTGGGGGGAGTGTTGTCTCTCACCTTAGGTAGCTCCATTTAACACTCCTTTCTCAGTATGAAGCTCACAAACAGCAGACTATTAGGTTTCCGTATCACTTTGTCGAATATCCTATAGCTCAAGAATTTAATTTCAAATATGTAAAAACATGTAAGCCATCAATTTCATGACTGCTATACAACAGAAAAATGTCTAGCACAGGCCTCGCTTTCAACCTTTCACCCTCATGATCTATGTTTCTTTCTCTCTGTTTTCTCCAAATCAGAAGTTGAAAAGGAAAGTTGTTCTGCTTGCCCAGAAGAAGACTGTATCATACCTCTATAGTGTATGCATCTGCACCAAATGGGAAACAGATGATTGTAAACATGACCCAGATGCTATGAAACAATGTATTACTCATGTAGTGAAGCTTACTGAAGAGAGAAATGCAGATACACTAGCACCTGTGCACTGCTATTAGTGGAAGGAAGAACAAACAGCTTTAAGTTTTGCCTTTATTAGGGGACAGTAAGAAGACAACCCTATGCAACTGATATAGGGATTCTATAATTTGAATATCTTTCTGGATCAAATGAAGGGTATACTGAGCTTCCTTGGATATAGGGGAGGAGAGGGCCTGATATACCCACTGGTTGCATATGAAAACTACAGTCAGCTTCTTTGTTCTAGTAAATGAGATGAATACACAAATAGTGAGGGGAAGCAAAGATTTGTATGATCATTCATGTAATGCTCTTTGCTCTGGAACTCACTTTGCCTAAGCCAGAATGACAATAAGGAGAGCTCTGCCTGGTGCCCACACACACCACAGAGTGGCACCTGTTTCATTCTCTGAGCCTAATGAAGTCTTCACAGATGAAAGCACAACATTCAACTATAAACAATAATCAACCCCAATCTACCCAGGGCCAAATTACATGTTTGCAGGGACTGAAAGGGCTGAGAGCATCCTCTGTAAGTGGTTGTGTAAAACATTCTCAAGCCAGTGTCTCTGACAACAGAACCTAGATGCAAAATATAAAAATGCACCAATATTTAGTATGACCTTGTGATCTTCCAAATATTTTAGACAATTTTTCAATTCATTGCTGTACCAGAATCTAGGGTAATTGTTAAAATTTACATTTATAATACCATGAAGCCGAAATAGAGCTGTTGCCTTGCTTGATACTCAATGGGCAATGATAGCAGAACTGACTATGCCCAGGGACCCTGCTTAGAATGATGGTGTGACTTCCTAAATAACACATTTCAGAAATGTCTCCACTGTTACTTGAACATAAGACTTTCTGGCTCTAAAACACCTGTTAGTTAAGATATCAGACATTGATTTTTTAAATACTTGAAAGAAAATAGTGGTTGTTGTATCTATTAAGTGCTTTTAGGTAGAATCTATCTTCAAAGGTTTCAACATCATTAGCACTCAGATATGTGACTCCCACATAGGGAAGCTAGCAAGGAACAAGTACAACCCATGGGCTTTAAGCAGAATATCAGCCAGTCATTCTTTGGGATATTAGCCTTGTATGTGGAAGGCTATAAAGAAGACTCAAAAAAAAAAGTTTACAAGTATTTACTTTTTATTAACACTTATTGATTGGAGGGAAAATAAAGCATCCTAAGGTGTGTTTCCAACAGTGTCTACCAAAAAATAAAAAATACAGGAAAACTTAAATTAATGCTGGATCCCTGACTGTTTAGATAGCACCACACGGCTGTGGATATGTAGCATTCTAGATCCTGTGAGGCATACTTTAAGGACTGTGACCAATATAGACCTCAAGAACTGATGACCTACCAAGAAAGATAGAATGAACATGAGCAGAATGGAAGGAAAGAGACGTCATATAACACTGAGCTTCTAGCTGCTATTGTTAGTCTCTACAAATATAAAGTAAATGATGCTGGAGATGGCCCTGCTTTCTATGTGGATGACAGGCAGTATTGATGACTTTGAATACAGCCTTGGGAGGGTGATAATTAGATGGTGTAATATGAATGTTCCTCTTTATGGACAAATAGCTAGCTTAAGTAACAAGAAAGTCACCATGTAAAAGAATGCAATTTAAAACTAAGAGAGAAGCAGTAGCAAATACTCAAAAGTGAAAAAAGAAATAAACTTAAGGTATTGAAGAAACAGAAATAAGCAGAGAAGGCAGCCACACACAAGGCCAGAGAAGGCCACAATTAGAAACGTGCATATCTCTTTAAACGTAGTAGGGAACCTCAGGAAGATTTGAAGTTGGGATGATATGATCTGATTTATGATTTTTAAAATATCATTCTGGCTACTGCGTGGAGAATGGATAGTTGCTAGGTGAGCGAAACAGGAGAAGAGATCATTTAAGGGACTATTGGAGTTACTCAGGAAGAAAATGAAATGAGCCTGAATAGAGTACATTGGGGAGAAAGAAATGGGCAGACTGGAAATACATCATCTTGAAGAGCAGAGAGGACTTGCTGATGGATTGGCTATAGATACAAAAAGAAAAACTTAAGGATTCAAGAAAAAACCCGGTCTTTGTCCTGAGCAGATAGAGAAACGGTTTGCTCTTGCTCTAGAATGAATAGCTGAAAAAATAGAATAAAGCGTTTTCTGTTAACCATTATATTTGTTAATTATATTGTTTCTGTGACAGAATAGCTGGCAACAGCAATTTAAGGAGAGGTTTCTTTAGGTTCACCTGTAGGTGAAAGAAATTGTTCACTGTGTCAGAAAGTTATGGGGGCAGGAGCATGAAGTGGCTAGTCATGTTGTTTTTGAGCACACACAGTCAGGAAGTAGAGAGATGAATGCAGAGACTCAGCTTTCTTTGTCCTTTTTGTTCAGTGCAGGATCCCAGTCTATGGGATAGTGCCATCCATGTTTATGGTAGGTCTTTTCATTTCAATTTACTGTGTCTGGAATCTCTCTCACAGATAGGTCCACAGGTTTTTCTTTTATCTTGTAGGTAATTCTAGATCCTGTCCAGTTGAAAGTCATTATTAACAATCAAAAATGTGTTAAGTTGAGGGGTGAATTTGATATTCAAGCACAGATTCCTGCCAGGCAGTTGAATATATGATTCTTGAGCTGAATGAGGGAGCTAAGACTAGGAATGTGTACAGTGAAAATATAATGGAACAGGAAAAAACATTGGAGGAGTGTAGATTGAAATCAAATGTTAATAGACAAAGGGATTTCAAATTTTGGCTTGGTAAAGAAGAATCACACAAACATGGCATCCTTATGAGCCCAAAAGCAATGAAAAAGCATGTTATTCTTCTACTTGTTCAATAAACATCTTCAGGGTGTGGATTACTTATCAGTCTTTGATCTCAGTATTAACACTGCTGAGATGAACTTACTTCACATGACCTATATGCTCATGATCATCATGTGACTGTGTGGCCCAGAAAATGGGATAATCATGCCACATATTAGGATTGTGAGGAATTAAGGTGTAGAGAACAGGATTCTTGAGAATGGTGACTTCTAATGTGGCAACATTAGACACATTATGACAGGAGAGTAGGAATGAAGCTGTAAGCGTCTCAAGGTCATTTTATTCCCATCAAAGCCTCCTCAGGGTGAAATAGTTTACATGGACATTGCACAGAATGCAAGAGATTAGTTAGCACACATAAAGTACCAAATTAAAGCCATGTTATCTACACTTACTGGAAGCACTTAAGGTTGATAGGAAAGTTTCCAGTGCTTTAACTCAGGGTGTGCACAGATATGTTCAAAAAAGGAATTGTTATGAAGAATACAAATTAGGACATGACAGAGCATGTGGGTGAATTTGAGTGGTTGCTTGGATATGGCATAGACTGTCACATAGCAGGGGAGGAAGAATATCTGCCCTATCCAAATTATACAATATAGACTCAAACAGATAATAGGGTATGAAATGGAGAATGTTGAGGTGAAATCAGTTTTTCAGGAATCTTTTTTTGTTAATGCCTCAAGCAACCAGATGAATCTTGTTTCCACTCACTGGGATAAGAGAGCTGCCTCTGAGCTAATAATGCAGTTCAAGTTCCAGCTACTCTTCTTTCTGTTTCCTATGACCTGAGTAGGGTTATTTGATATACCAGGGAGTGTGGGGCGGGGCAGTGTTCTATAACCTTATGAAATCTCACTTTTTCAACTTGCAAAATATGAATTATTAGTATTTTTAAATGATTTCTCAGAGGATAAAAGGAACAATATTCCCAAAAAGCATGTTGTGCACCATGTGGAAGGCAGATTTATGGTCCCTAAAGCTATCTATATCCAAATCCTAGAACCCCATGGTTCTGTTATCTTATACACAAAGGTAATTAAGTTTGCAGGTGGAAATGTTTTGCCAATCAGATGACCTTTAGAAGTGAGAGCATCTTAGGCTATCTGACAGAGCAAAAAATGGCCACATAAGATAAAAAAGAAGGCAGAACTACAGCAGCATGTAGACACATATAATATTATAGCATTAGATACGGGATCAGAAAGGAATGAGTCAGGAAATATGTGTAGTCTCTAAAATGGACAGGCCCAAGCAGACAGATTCTCACTACAACCTGTAAAATGACTCACAACCTATCCATACCTTGCTGTTCATCTTTGGACACCCATCTCATTCACTGCACACAGGCTATGAAGTAATATGAACCATTTTTAAGGCACTACATTTGTGGAATGTTAATGTAGAAACCTAGCACACACTGCAATAAACTTTAACACTAAAATTGTTATTATTATAGTGTGACAAGGGAGGGAAGGGGAACAGTAGAGGTAGGTACAAAAATGGTTGGATTTTTGTCTACAAAGCAATTTCTGATATACAGGAATGAGAAAATGGCAGACATGTTTGGGAAGCAGCAAATGGTGATATGGGCCTTGGTTAGGACATAAGGGAAAACGATTGCAAAACTAAGATGGTATCAAGGTGAGATATTTAATATGATTCCACCCTCATTCAGACTGATTGTTAATTTTGTTAATCCACACAGTCCCTCAGCCAACCTCCCCACTACCCTCTTTTATTTCCTTTATGCAAGGATTCCATTTGAATTGAATGTAGGGAATCAAAGGTACAATGTTTTGAGACATGCCTGAGGATTCTGCTATCAGGAGCGAGGACTACTAAAGGTGACTCAAATATGTGTGGGGTCCTCTCAAACTATGTCACTGCAATCAAATCATGGTATCACTTATGAAGATGGTAAACTTGAGGTAGAAAACTGTCCAGGTCAGACACAGTTTATTGGCAAGAATTGACTTTGTTGTTACTGTGTTCAAAACAAGATGAATTTGTCTGGGAAAGATATTTCACAATGTCTGTGACATGGGAAGAGCTGTCCTACCCAGTTCTCCTTGCAGATGGTTGAGATCAAAAAGGAAATATGAAGGAACTTTGTAACCAGAAAAGAATGAGGCATCTGCCTCCAGCAGTCACTAGACTCAGGGCTCCCAGCAGCTCCTCAATCCTGCTTAGGGTTCTGTGCTGTCTGTTAGCAAGTTTAATCACATATACACACATCATAAAGCTGTCCCTTTATTTCTGCCTCTCCTTGTCTCCCCGGTGTTTACTATTCCCTTCCCAATCAGCTGCCTACTTTGATCACTGTTTTGCTTTCTTGTTAAACAGATCTCTGAAACTCACTTATTTTCGGATCAGTTCCACAATCGTAATTGCTCATGCAAAATCTCAAAGCCTGTCAAAGAAAGCCCCGGGGGAAGAAGACTCACCTGGGAAGTATGAGCAGACAGCAAGACTTATGTGTGAAACCGAAGAGTTTTACCACAATAAATGTTCATTTGGGGTTTCATTTTCTGTTCTAGAACCAAGGAAAAATAAAGGCACCAAAGTATTGAGAGACAATTTCATTGGTTATATACTAATGATAATTTCATAATTAATTGATATGACTATTCCTAAAATTAAATGTTCAGAGTAAGTTTCAGGGGGTTGATTTTTATTGAGTTCATCTTTCCTTTTCATAGCCTCATTTGGAGGCTTCAATTGATTATTTGTATGCCATAAAATACCTACTGCTTCGACCATGAATCCACTTCTGTCACATACAAATAGAAAAAATCCTATTTAAAACCATAGCATTCCAGAGCTCTGGCCAGATCACATATTGGCTCATGTCCAGAAGGATCAGACAGGTATGTTTACTCATCAAGCTGATGCCTGACATTAATATGCCCTGCTGGGCTACACACCCACCAGGAGGATTAACCTGCAACAGTAATGAAGTCTGGAGCATATTCAGGCAGGAAAGCAGCCACCTGCAGATAGAGCAGGCATATACAGGAACGTAAGTATAATACCAGTATCATATCAACCAATGGGATACTTAAACATAAGCTCTGTTCTGAGCATCCAAGCAAAAGGGTCTGTCTCTCAGTAGAGCCTCTCATGGATGGTGGACCTCTCATGATCCATTCTTGCCTAATGCATGTACCTCTGGCCTACCTTTTGGCTGCTCTTAGACATCAACTCTCTACCAATAATTACCTAGGAAAAAGGAATTTTATCTGTTTTCTTTCAAACAAATAAACAAACAAAGTGAAACCTGGGAATATAGTTTCATGTGTTTCAGTATTCTTTTTTGCAAAGTCCCAGAGAGCTGTACTGGCTTGCAGAGTTCAGGCCACCTGAAAGATACTATGTCATCTCCTGGGTCTCTGTTTCTGTGTGTTGGTTATCTATGTGACCAATAAGGCTTCATGTCCCAGAATAGGAATATGGGTAGATAGGAAGAAAAAACCCTTCATAGCTCTCATGAAAATAAATCCCCATCATGATCAATGGCACTTCTCACATAGTTAAAACAATCAAAACAAGTGGAATAGCTTCTGAGAAAGTTTCAAAATCACACTTTAAAGCTAAGAAGTGTCATTTCTACATTCAGAATCTCAGAAGAAATCCCAGGAGGCCACTTCTGTTAAATTGGTATATGCTTGTCATCCTGGGTCTCTCTTTTATCTGTCACTCAGAATTCCACCATGCTGGCATGGGACCATCTGGGTTGAGAACTCAGTCTTAGCACTCAGAAATTAGGCTTGTTAATGAGCAATTCAATGTCTCTTTCTTACACACACACAAACACACACACACACACACACACCAGAAACTGCTTTCTGCCTTCCTCATTCTCTTTGCTCCTATCCAGGTAAAGATACGGTGTCCAGATAGGCAAAATGGTAAGCAAGAAAGCACATTACACTACTCTAAGCACCATCTTGGGCTACTTTCCTTTTTATGCTCATTGCCCATCACCTCAACTGCCTTCCTTGTAACTCATCCCTCAACAATTGTAAGCACAATGAAGTCCATTTTTCTCTGAATGTCTGGATGATATGTATGCATTCCACTGTGATCTTATTAGAATATATGCTATCACTTTATGATAGTTCCTGGGCCTTTTTGCACTGATGCTCTTCCATGAGCTATTTTCACACAAGAATTTGTGTCTTTCATGAGAATACAGGGCAACCAGAGTCAATCCATCCTAAATGTTTAGTGACTAGTTGAAAGGACAGATGAGCACATGAACAATTCAAACTGAGAGTGTTGCTATAGGCAGCTGAGGCTAGTCATTAATGTAAGAAAAATGGCTTTAGAGATAAACTAGAACAAAGATCTCCTGTCCCAACCACACCTCAAAATTCTCCCAACATGTCAGAGGGCAGGTGAGAGCAAATGAGCGAGAGAGATAAAGAGAGAGAGAGAGAGAGAGAGAGAGAGAGAGAGAATTCTACAAATTCATTCCTCATAGTATAAGACTATAAATCCAAGATGTGTTCATCTTAAAATATTTAAAGAAATCATGGACCAAGAAAGAGAAATGAGTTGAAGAAAGTAATTCAGCTGATCTTCTTTTCAGATATAGGTCACACAAACCCTTAATATGGACGCTGCATATTTGTACAACCAAGATGTCAGAGCCATCATGTAAAGAAAGCAAGCAGGCCAACTGAGAATTGACTGCACGATTGGTTCTTCTATTTAAAGTCCTTGAGAACTCAAAGTGCAATGAATGGCACCATTGTCCCCCTACACAAAATTAGTAAACCACTTGACAGAGAAGCTCTGCATCCATATATACTTCCACAGCTCACTGAGTCCTCTATTTCCATCATGCAAGGGAGATCCGAGTGACTTGAGAACTCTGAAGTCCTTCCTTCAATTTCAAATTCCTATTACGGGTAACCAAAGGACCACATTTAAGTTCCACAAAGCGGGGGAAAAAACGCATTGCTTCTCAGTACCACTGATAGATAAGAGCAGATCACAAAAACAAAAACAAAAAAATGTGTGGCTAATAATCTTGAATTATAAGTGTGGAAAACAACATACACTTTTGAACCAGGCTATACATTCCTAGTCCATCTATCTTTTAGTAGCAATGTTGACCTATTGTCTTTAGCTATAGCTCTTGAATTTAACTTCCTAATCTAATAATTGAGATGGTAGTCCATATTTTTCCACTGTGGCATCAGTCAATGTATGTATAATTTCTCTGCCAAGTTGCAGAGGAATTTTAGTCCAGCAACATGGCTGCTCTGGCAAGGCATCACAGTGAAAGGCCTTCTAGGTCTGTGTGATCAGGCTGGAATGACATACGTTTAATCTCTCTGCCTAGAATTCTGACGAGTCCTTAGTACATACCCTTAATCCCCAACAATGCAGGTGAAGTTAGTTTGTAGAAAGAAGCAGTCATATTTGGAAGGGACATCTAATTGAAGGGCTGACAAAGAGAGGAATCAGGAGAATATTTAACAGAATGAGTCAGAGATAGGATGTACCCAGCTTTCACAAGAATAGACAAGAAAGACAGGCTACTGCAACGTGAATCAGGAATGGAGGGCAGTTCACTAAAGGCAGTTGAGTTCAGGTAATGCACTGTACTTGAGTTGAGTCGAGTCGAGTTGAGTTNTATATATATATATATATATATAATTGGGCTAGTAATATAGATTCCCAGAAGTTGTCTGTCACTATCCCCCAATATATACACAGTGATTAGTATACACAAATGCAAATATAAACACAATAATTAGTTTATACATATACACATAAACACTGCTCTCAAATAATAAGTATAACAACAAAGAAAACATCCTTTCTGCTAGAGGAAGTAAAAAATTCTAAGGAAACTGAAGTAGAGTTTTATGGAGTACTTCCTGTGCCAAGAATCAGTTGAAACCACAGGGAAAAACCATCCCGATCTTAGAGTGTCTAATCTGCACTAGTCAAGAATCTTATGCTTTCCTTTAGGGTTCAGCACACACCATTTCTTCTTGAAACCTTCTCTTGCCATTTCCATCTTAAAGTCATATCCATATGCCTTGTATATAGCATGAAATAACCACCTTGCTCTCTCGTGGTTATATAAAACTTTGTTACTCTGATATATCCCATAGTCAGTAAGACTAACTTTATGATTGGTATAGTAGTGGATAGATGTTCATAATTCCCATGCATTTTGAATCTTTTATCTCATTGGAGTTGTATAACTCACAGGGGCAAGTAAGGCAGGAATGGAAAGTTTCATAAGTAAGGACCCTCAGCTCGAACAGTTTGTCCAATGTAGACAGACAGAAAAGCCTGCCTCTAATTTCTAGTCCAGTAAAGAACCGTGATAGGCTTCTTTCTCGGAGGAGACCACAGCAATCCCAACCAAAGAATGTGTTCTTCCCTACACGTCAGTCTCTGGGCTACATCTTCCTGTTCTTTAAAGTTCTTTGATAGCTCACCTTTCCTCAATATGAGAAGCTTGGGGAACTACTTAAAATAATATTACCCTTTCTTTAAAATTATGTTTTGTTTAAAAGCTGATAATGCTGAAAGCAGGAAGTAATCTTCCTAGAGAAGAGCATTCCAACTGGTTGACTGATATCAAATGGTTAGCCTTGAAAACGTACATCATAAAGGCTGAACAGGTTGTATTTGTGCATATATAAGAATAAAGTACAAATTTGGAAGTGAGCAGAGTCAGGGGCCATGTGGAGTTTGGAAGGAGGAAATAAAGTCAACAAAGTCAAATAATGGAATTATAGTGTAATCTCAAAACATTAAAGATATTTTTAAAAGTTAATTATGATTTTCCAGTAAAGCACAGGGTTCAGTGAAGGCAACATTAGTGTACAGTTACGATATCTGCTACTCTCCAACTAGTTACTAGTCATAAATAATTGAAACATGGGTACCAAGCTTTTGTGCACTTACAGAGTCAGTACTGCTACAAACCTCTCAAAATGTTCTGAGACACCAATCCATCATCAATTTGTAAGTATAGCACAGAATGTTCAAGTATGCCATGTATTTGGATATAGCCTGTTTCCCCTAAGTCTGGAGCAATAGACACCTGTCCACAAGTCATAGGATCCCGTCTGCTGCTATAGAGTTTATGATGATGTAAAGTCCAAATGGCTACAGCCTGGCATGGTACTTAGCAGTCAGCAAATCTCATTATATTTATTCTCATGGAGGAATGACTTGCCCAGATCATAAAATCATGATGAAACTGGGACTGGAATTGTGAAGTCAAAAGTCTGGTTCTTCGTCATTTTCTGTTCAGTTCTGAAAACTTTCAGATGAATTCACTTGAAATCGAAACCATTAAAACAATTCATTTTAAATTAAAAAAAAATGTCTGCAGTGAAATCCTTATTTTGCTTTCTTTAAAACTACTTAGAAGCCAGGTTAAGTACTGAATAGAAGAAATCATGTAGATGTCTTCAGGGTTTGAGGGAAAAAAATTCTGAATGTCACTCTTGCCATTGTTTTAAAATATAAATAAAATGCAAACTTAAGCCAGCTTGTAGGGTATATTTTTGGCAATTTTTAGGGCAATAGAGATCTGCCAAGTTTAACAGGACACTTTATGGAAAATAAAACTTGAGAAGTTTGAAGATGAGGTTGGAGGCACAAGGGCAAATGAAAGTGAGAGTTAGGGTGAGTAAGACCAAGTAGGCAGGAGTCAAGCAATCTGCAGCTTGGGTATATTCATTGGATGAGCCTGAAAGGCAACCTAGGGTCCTAGCACGTAGAATCTCCTCTGCCTATTAGTACTTTGAATGCTCACTTAAATATTTGCCGCATGTCATTTTTATGTCCTCTGAGAGTTAGCCAATGCTAGTGAGACCAATCACTATGTTAAAATGGAAGCAAATTTGAGAAGTAACACAATGTGCTGAGTCAACAAAGAAAGGTCAACTAGGAGAAAATAGACACAGTTGACATGGTGAAGCTTGGCTGGGAGACCAGTTGACTGACCGAAGTGCTCACTATTTTGATATTGTGATACAACATGAACAGCTATAAAAGTTTAAAACCTACCTGACAGTTACATTAATTAACAAAATCACACACATATATCTCATGTTTAAAGTAAGTTTATAATTTTGTGTTCTGCTGTGAACAGACCTTGGGTTGCAAGTTGAGCAAACCTGTGGGTTCACACCCTCTTCTATCTAAGTCTTATGTGCCTGAGTTTAAAGGTGTGACATAATTCAGCCGAAATTATTAGTCATTCTTTTGTAATAAATTCCTGTTATTTGAAATACTGCCTCCTGGAGGGAGGCTCCTTTAAGATTCAGAAAGTAAACACACACACACACACACACACACACACACACACACACACACACACACACATCTTGAGCGGTTACCCAGCCTTAGATGCCCTCTAAGACAGATCCCCATGGTCTTAGCAGCAGTTCCAGTTTGGTAGAGGAGACTCTTTGGATGAATGCTAAGCCTCACACAAGTCATGAAGGGGACTCTGGGTATGTAGCTTGGGAAGTTGTCACCATGCTGTGATGGCCTTTGTGGTGATCCAGCCAACAATAAGCCATGTGTGATGCTCTGAATCCCCCTCACTCAAGTTCTGTAAGTAAGCCTAGTTACCGCATTCTTTCACACAGATGCACTTCAATGGAACCATTACTTTGGTCTGCTTTTTAGTCCCACATCTGAAATGACAGACATTTGTTCATATGCCTCAGAAAAAGTCACGTGACAGTCAACTTTCTGCCCCATAACAGATGCTTAGGATGTGAATTTTGAGATTCAAAGATGTCCTAAGACAGTGAGTAGTAGACATGTTTGTTTCACTGGAACATCTCAGACAAAGCTAATCTGAAGCATATAACACTAGTGTCCATTCTACTTGAACCATTGCCTACCTAATGACTTTGGGCAAGATCCATAGTGCTTCTGAATCTCAGCAGCAGGGGTCACTTCTAATGTGTCGCTGTTCAGTTCTTATCACCCCTTGTATACCATCTGTAGAGACTACAGGAGTTATAGGAAACATCTGTTCCTACCACCCACTTCAAACGTGCCTACTTCCTAAATATCCTGGGAATAATTAGTATAGGCTAAAAGAGTTCATTCTCCCTTCGGTCTATTTAATTTTTCCAGATCTGGCTGTTACATCCGGAATTGTTGTTATATTGGTAACACATTGCTTTATATTATGCAAATGTGCATTCTCTCTGCAAACTGACAGCAATTGTTAGGCTGAAAATTCACTCACTGTGGTGGTCATATTTCCTGGGAGCATATATTATGAGGAGGTTGGACGGTGACCTTTACATTTGTCTGAGCAAATGTGAAAGAAAATTATTGACTTTGGTTTTTTTTTTTTTCAATATTTACTTGCTTCCCTTTCAAAATAATTTACATCAATAAGTATATCAGGTGCTGGTGTTCATTGCATGCTTTGGAATTTCATCCTTCCTACCACTCAAGGCTATTTTCATTCTAGGGTTTGCAGCTGTTTAAGCTTCTCTACCATCAGAAAATAAAATTTGTATTTAAGACATTGTATTCTGCAGGCTCTGTGCTGAGGAATGAACCTCCTTAACATCACCATTGGAAGAAAACCCCAAACACAGGTTAGCTTCCCACAATTCTGCTGAGACAGAGTTTGACCTGCTTTTGTTTTAAGTGTTCTAATAATTTTTAAATAAACTTTTCCTTTCTGTACATGATAGTGCCCATGTGCACCTTATCAATAAGCTGGAAATGCATGTAGCGAGGGTCATTAATCAATTGAGCCTACTGTGATTAGATAATTAATAAAGGAAAGGTACTTGACAAAAGGGATAGATTTTAAATTTTTAATGCCTTATCATGAATTAGTGAGTAGAATTTTAATGGGCACTTATGTTTCCTACTGTTCCAGTTGGCAAGGAAAAAAAGCAGCTTTTCTGTGCTTGCTGGGGTAGTGTGGAGTGTGAAAGGCATCTGGTTGGATCCAGGGAATACTGGTTCTAAGTGAATGGGTTGTGCTGGTCCTTTTGATCTGGTCTTGCTCTCCTTACATGTCTATGTAGGCAGGGATACCACCAGTGCTTAATACCCTTGGCTCATTATCATTTTTTTCTTGGTATAGGCTTGTGAGCATCCAACTGAAGATCTTGCCATATTGGCAAGCATTCTACCACTGAGCTCCACCCTCCGCTCCACAAATCATTTGGTATTATGTCCTAATAACAATCTGCACCCAGCCAGCCAAACAAGGGGTGGGGGTGGAAAATAACAAGATGGTTACTAAATTCTGGATCTCAAGACAGACATTGGAAATATATTTTTTGAACTTCTAAAAAATTCTCCAAGTCTTGAGGGGAAAAGTAACTAATTAAATAAAAGGTAATTGAGTTTATTTGAAACGTAAGAGTTTCATACAAAGTTTGTGCATTGACCTGGAGCACCTGATAAAACTGAGCTGGCTAGCCCAAGAGCTGCAGAAGTCAGCCTTCCTCTACTCCCCAGTTCTGATATCACAAGCATTTGCTAGCACACTTGGCTTATGAATTCTCTGGTTCCAACTTGGTCCTTATTCTTGTAAAGAGAGCTCTCTTCCCCAGACCTCAAGCTGGAAAACTATTCAGCATCATTAAAATACTACAATTCCAAGTGTGTGTGTGTGTGTGTGTGTGTGTGTGTGTGTAGAGAGAGAGAGAGCTATTGAGAGAGAGCCTCTTAAAATGGATTTTCTTAACTAAGCTTTCTGTTTGTAAGTCGGTAGCATCAGTTTTAGAAGTAAAGTTTTAGAAGATCAAATATTTTTCTGATTTAGTCTCATGATTAATTTGATATTAGAAGAATCTAAAAATCGAATCAATTTACACTCTAAAGACTATGTTATTATACTCTGAAGTTTTATATTTCTTTTCTAATTGTGATTTGCAGAGCTATCTTTGAAAATTCTACTTATTTCGGCTATTAAATTAATGTGTTCTTGATGGTGAAATATAATATACTAACACACTTTGAAGCTTCATGTATTTTCTCCACACCATAGAGAAGAAATGGCAATTGTACACCTTGAATTACATTGCACTTATATTTTATTCTGCTCTCCTCTAAGAAATACAAATAAAAATGACTTTGCTTCTCCTATTATTCGTGGTAATTCTCCTATTGTTTACCAAGCATACATGACATAGCTATTTGAAAGAATTATGTGATCTAAACAACTTTAAAGTAGCCAGATTTCATAAAAATTAATTATGATAATTTCCAGATGGGAAACTGATTACTAAAACGAATGTATGCACTATGATATAGTTTATGTAGACTGAACAGGTTATATTTGGGAATAGATGTATATATACATGTACATTTGTAGCAACAATTAATAGAAATAGGCCATGAACTTGAAAGATAGCAAAAAAGAATGAATGGGATTATTTAGAAAGAAAGGAGAGAAATGGTATAATTATGTTATAATCTGGAAAAGAAGAAATATAACTTTTTAAAAAACTAACTGAACTTTACAAATATCTCAGGAAATGTTTTGGAAGTGGAGAATAGGATTCAGGTCCTTTTGTCCTTCGATTCCTAAATAACAGTTTTGTCATGTGCAAGGGGAAATTCATTCCTCTAAATTTATAGAAAAACAGAGGCTATTTCAGGAACAATTAAATCAAATGAAGCAGAATATAAATGAATCCCATTTTAGGCAAATATGACAGAAAATTCATGCCACATGGATTTTCTAAATGTAGCAATTGGGATATTTCTTATAACCTAGAATAGATTACTGTGCCCCAGATAAACGGCTTAATCTAACAAAGAAGCCTTGCTATTATATTTCATTTTTTTGATTATTTTTGAAACTAGTAATGAATTGCTCATTTGTTACAGAGAGTTTTCCCATGTTTTTCAAAACATAGAGTAGGATCAGAGTGTTAGGAGAGGAGAAATGGGTGAAGCCTTAAAAGGTGTCCAGGGACTGGTGGCCCTCGCTTGACCAGGGGTGAGATGGGATCATGGACTCGCCTTGCTTTTCATTTCTAAGTCAGATGTTTACTGACTTTCCTGATGCTCCAGGAATATACTACACAGAAGGTTTACAATAGCTAAGAGCACAGCTCCAGCCTCGGGGAGTAAGTGGCTCACTGTACTGATAAAAGCTGGTTTTTAAGGGAAAGAAAAAATATAGCTTCTTTTAAAGACGCAGTCCAGAGGCTTCTAACCCAAGTAGAGAATCTGGAGTACCTCTGTGGAGGAGTTCATCTCGAAATTGGATTAACTCTGCAATAGACTCCTGGTGATGTTGTTAAAGAAAAAAGGTGCTTCTTGCAGGGTCATAGTCTCCTTTGGAAATACTGTTTAAAAGACACAGAAGGGAATTTAAAGAACAATATTATTGGTGTTTGAGGTTAACTGTTTTTAGAGGTGTGGGTAGGGAGAAAGAAACTGAAATTTTCAGAAGTTACCAGGATGAAGGAGCTGAATTAGAGGAAGAAAAATAATGTCACTCTTAGAGACATGACAGAAAGCCAGCAAACTCAATGAAAGAGGACAGGGTTTGGGAAGGGTCTCTTCAGTAAGATGGCTAGAGTGCCCAGAGTGCCAAAGGCTTAAGGATGTCCTGTATGTGAAATAAAATATAAAGAAATAAAATATAAAGTTATACTTTCTAAGTTAGAGCTCAGAAAGTGGTAGGCTTAAGACAGAGGGTAAGCAATGGGTCAAGGGAGGACCTCTGGGGCCTATTTGTATATCTCTCATTAAAGATAGAATTTTCTGCACATTGACTATTATGCCTTTGGACATACCATGTTTCTTCTTAAACATATGGCTTTAGTCTGTCCTTGTGATGTAAAATAGAAATTGGGTACTTTATCACAGTGGTCTGCAGCATTGTCTGGAGAAGGGAAGCTCCTATCACCTACATCCAGTGCTATTATCAACCAACGAAGAGGCAGTTTGTAGAGGAGGTTGGGAATAGCCATCCTGTTTGTGTCAGAAGTTGGCATTCCTCTGCCTGAATAGGGACTCTAGACATGGGAAGTATTTGCTGTCTGAATTAGAAAGGGTTTTATCAGCCATGGATCATACTATTTTTATCAGAAGAAGCTGACATGCATATCTGTTACATCTCAGATAGCATTTGGGAAGCAGTTGATTGCAGATGGTCCATTTGATTTCCCATCTCCCTGTCTCACAACCTCTATCCACAAGATGCTCCAACAAACAAAGGAAATACACAAAAGCCCAGAGAGGACCTCGGCCAGGATAGTGCTGACTATCATTCAGGATGCTCATGCTTAACATAGAGAATCTGAAGAAAGTATGACTCAGGATTCAAAAAGCAGTTCATGCTTCCTATAGCAGGAACCAGAAACAAAACATTTACTAAGTCTAACCATGCTCCTCTAGTTCTTTAACACAATGGGACAATCCTTTCAGGAGGGGGCGATGAAAGGAACAGTAGTTACAGCCTGAGGTGTGAGGGCAAGATTAACAAATACTCTAACTGTTATCTACGAGATAGAACTTCTAATTGCTAACCCCATCCCAGCTGCAACAGTGAAAGGGGAGATTAAAAATGCAACAAACGTAAGAAAAGAGGCTTATATAAAAAAGGGATGAGGCCAAGGGGTTTTCATGTTAAGATTACAACTAACACTAAGATTATAACTGCTCCAAGCACTGCACCGTATTCTCCATTGCCACTCTCCTGCCTTCAGTAAATGTCAGTCACAACTGTCTGATGAAGACCCTCTTGGGGATTTAAACCCAGAAGCAAACGCATCAGACAGAAGCCCCTCAACTCAATTATTTGCCATTGCTGTGGTATGAGGCAGAAATCAGGATTTCAATGAAAAGACACTTGTGAAGCAGGCTCCCTGAGCAAGGGTTCACACTTGAACCTGCTGTGACTCAACACCTAAGGAGAAACAACTGGAGGAAGGATTCCTTTTGAGATACAGTTTAAGAAGGCAGAGTACACACGGTGGGGAAGTCATGGTATCCATAAGTTGAGGTACATCTCATCCAAACTCAGGAAGGAGAGACAGAGAGAGAGAGAGAGAGAGAGAGAGAGAGAGAGAGAGAGAGAGAGAACTACTTCTCAGTTCCCTGTGTCTGCTTCATTCAGTCTGCAATCCTAGTCCAAGGCATGCTGCTGCAGACATTTGGGGTGAGTAGTCTTTTCTCAATTAACCCTTTCTGGAAATAACCTCAAAGACACACAGATTTCCAGGGACATTGCCATGTAGATTCTGGATCACATAAAACAGTCATGAAGACTAGCCACTACCTAAGCCTCCTGCATCTTAGTCTACAATTCTGGCACTTGCCTGAGTCTGTAGAGTTGGGACACACACATACACAGATCATATGAGGTAAGTTTATTTCCTAGAGGGAAGCAATAGAGACTGTGGAGATCTAGGATTCAGGACAAGCTTCTCTGTTGAGGTTCAGAGAATCATCCAAGGGCAGATACACTCCCTTGTGTTTTCAACTATAGCTGAGATATTAAAAACTAAACTAATCTAAGCTAAAATATAGCCTGTTCTGGATTCACATCCCAAAAGAGCTCAACTCACAAACATAAAGCATTAAAGGAGACCAGTTTCTAGAAGGGACTAAGTCAGACTTACAGCTGGTTCCTTCTCTTGAAATGTACATTTGAGAGTGTTTCCACACACTCTACAGTTTTTCTAGAGAACTACAAATAAGAGAAAAGCATGAACTAGATTTACCCATTGCTACTCATAGAACTAGAGCCCTCCAATAGCGGAAACTCAACTCTACCAAGAAAGTCCTGGGTCATCCTGGAGAATAGGAGGCTTGGCCGATCTATTTCCAAATCTGAGAACAAAGCTATAAAAAGCAAGGGACAACTTTCAAAGTCAACTGGGAGAAAGAAAATGCAAAGGAGATCCACAGTCAGAGGTGCATAAATCTGAATGGTAATAAGCCACGCAATATGTAGACAAGTAGGGTCATTCCAACTACTTGATTAGACAACTAATTATAATTAGTAATGCTGTGTGGTTTAGCTAATCTGATTAGGAAAAGATGTGTGACACCATCAAATTATACCTGCAACAGTAAAGTGATGTCTATGGTATTGGAATGTCAGGAGGATATTTTGCTTGATAATATAGGTGTTGTCTCTGTGATGGCTTCTTTACCATCTATTCGGTCTGGCCCTGGTTTTCCTGAACCTGAATCATTACTTTAATTCTGACTTGTTAATTGCAAACAGCAGAATCTGTAAGCAAGGTATAAACCTCCCTCATCATGGCTTACCTCGCGCCACCACACCCGGAGTATGGCTTACCTCTCAGGGAGGCTTTTGTGGGGATGAAGTGGGAACATGTGTACAAGCCACCCAGCAGGACTGCCTAGTATGACACTCTTCTCCTGATTAGCAATTGTTAGTGTCACCTAGGCTCTTCAGCAATTTTCCATTGTGTAGGTCTTATTTGCACAGTGCAAGTGCTCTCTGGCTCCACTGACAATATTAAAATCTTAACTAGTGCATGGTTAGAAACATGAGGTAAAGGTCTGCCTTTGACTTCAAAATACTATCATTGTTACATGAAGTAACATGTTAAATGCCATGTTAAATGCCAGCAATATGGATTCTCATCCTTGGTTAGGGAACAGTTTCCTCATGTTTGTATCTGTGGCCACTAGCAACTTATAATTCACAATGTCTGTCAATTAATAGCCAATGCAATGAATGCACTTAATTAAGCGAAAGCCTGTACTTCCCATTAAAATGAATGCAATAATAACCAAAATCCATTGGCAGCAACTTCAGCCAATTGTCTGCTGTGAGTTCTGGGCTAAGTATAAGAACCAAGGCGATGGCTAACAATGTTTATCTGTAAGGCTCAGCAGCAACAGAAAACCAACAACAATCCCGGGAAGAGATGAAATGTGTCGCTGCTTTCCCTGAACTTTGTCCATCCAATTTACCACCTCCCAATGGCCCTTCAAACACAGATAAACATTACTGTCTGATTGAAAGCTAATTTATTTTGAACTCATCTGATACAAAAACAATGCTATTTCCATTTTCACTTCAACCTATTTGCTTAAACCTCAGTGTCTAAGGTAAAGCAGCCATCAGAGTGGTCAGCCCTGAGGAGCAAACAGTCCTGAGAGAAAACTCCAGATTTATCTGTGCTAATTATACCGAGTAAATATTATGTAGCCAGCCCAGAAGGTGGATAGTTCAAAGCAACAAACAACATAAAGCTTGCTGATCATAGTGCCTGGTGGGTTCCAAAAAACCACAGTAACAATTGTTTCACCAACACAATTATCTCTTACAGAAAGAACAGTTTGATGAATGTTACCTGAAACAGAAATAATAGCACCAAATCCAATAATAAAACCATGAGTAGATGTGGGCTTCAAGGCTCAAAGCTATTTGTATATTTTGTCTCACCTTGTATCTCCAGGACTAGAACATCCCTGACCAAGCAAGCGTGCTTAATAAACACTGAATTGGCTAATGAAGAGCTCAGGGAAATGCTGCATTCTAACAGCTCCCTTCAGAAATACCAGGAGCCTTTTTTCTCTTTACACTCACACCTGCAGCTTTAGCTATTTGCATGAGAAAGAGAGTTGGTAAGAGCACTCCAGTCAAGGATTCTCTATGTCCCTTCCAGTACTTTAATGAGTACTAATTCTGTCTGCTTGGGAGGAAAAGTGAAGTGGGCACCTGGAGCAATGGACACCAGACCCAAGTATTAAGCCCCCCAGGCTCCTCCTGCTTTCACAAGCCCTGTGGCTCTGAGGTAGTAATAATAACCGACAACTAATAAATCTGAAGAATTTTGGTGGCTGAGAAGCCAGAACAAGCAAGAGAAATCCAGTTAAGCGGTAATCTATGTGCTTTCCCTCCCAGAATAAAGAGAAATCACCTTTAGTTTTGTCCACATCCTAGGTAATAAATGATCAAGTCAGAGAACTTGAAAACTGCCACGGAACAAAACAGCCTATGACATTTTTAGTCACCTGGGATGGTACCACTGAGTTTCAGTCATAGCAGCAGCTTGTATTAAAGAATTTGCAAAAACACTTACAGAGAAGAGAGAAATGGAGGAACCCAGAAAGGCATAAAGAAGCATCTGAAATAGAAGGCGGGAAGGAAATGACCAAGGGCTTTAAAATGTAGTCCAGTTCAGAATGTGTTTTAGGGATGTCATCTTAGAGTTGAGTCAGGGCAGAAGCTACTGCTTTTTATACTTGTGTGCCCAAATTTATACATTAAAAACAATAAACAAAAAACAAACAAACAAAAAAAACCCAAAAACCTTTCTGCTCAATTTTTAGCTGGTAAGAGAAGAAAAGGAAATGCTGGTGTAGAGAGAGGAGTTCAGTTTTAATTCTATTCTTTTTGTACAGAGAAAAGATTACAAACATAAGCTGGCATCTGCTAATCATTTGTTCTGGACAAACAGTAATGAATGTTTCAAACAGTTCAAAGCATCTTGTCTGATCAAAAGAGAAAGCTGGCTGGAAAATACACAGAACTCAGATAACACAAATGCTGGGTGGACCGAGAGGTGGAACAGTCCTCCTAACATCTCCTTGGCAGCAAGTGACCTCTGTCTTCAAGGTCAGCTAGCCAGAGAGATGTACCATAGGTGTAAAAAGTGTTCCCCAGAGCTGGCATTTTCTTTTCAAAAGAGAAGCCCAAAGCAAAGCTTGCCAGCTGGATCAGAAGCCTATATTAGAGCAAAACACCTAGAGAATAGCACAGTCCAATAACAGAGCACACAGGCTAGACTGAATAGGAGAAGGAAGGCTGCCATTATGCACTGAGGCATAACAACCCAATTATCAGCACCAGTTCCTTTGATTGTGGGTCCTTTAACAAACCCAGCACTCGGGAGGCAGAGGCAGGCGGATTTCTGAGTTCGAGGCCAGCCTGGTCTACAAAGTGAGTTCCAGGACAGCCAGAGCTACACAGAGAAACCCTGTCTCGAAAAACAAAACAAAACAAAACAACAAAACAACAAAAAAGAACTAGAATCATTGTAATAAGAAATATGTAGAAGATAATAACATATGTTAAAAATGTATCTCAATGACATTTGTGAGATTTTAGTGCACAGTGCATTCGTTTGGTGTTTAAGAGACTCCTGGCCTGCTTAGACCATTTAGTAATCTATTGACCCAACTCTTCACCACAAAATCTCTAGATTATAATCCAGATCTTTAAAGATCTCATTAGGCTGGCTGGCTTCCTGACAAGAATTTAAAGCTTATTTAAACATGGAAGAAGCACATTGTTGTTATCTCCTTTGGTTGAGGATTATAATGATGAAGCACACAGCTTTAACTGGCTGAGGAGATGGATTAAAATAAAGTACTAGCTGCACCAGCCAGGAAACCTGAGTTAGATCTCCAAACCTTCATAAAGGGAGAAGGAGAGAGAGAGAGAGAGAGAGAGAGAGAGAGAGAGAGAGAGAGCGCTCCAAATAGTTGCCCCCTATTGCCATATATATATATATATATATATATATATATATACTATGGCACAAGTGACCAACTTTACATAAACCCAATCATTTTTTTGAACATTGTGCTAAAAGATCCCAGCATTTATTCCAGAAACATGCATGCATGCAGACATATGTGAGAAGGTATGGCTACTAACACAGGTCACAGGTGTGGTAAAACAGGGAAAGTGTTTTCACACCCTCTGCATGCCTCTCTTTAAAATCTTTGTAATTCTGTCCCAGGTGCCACTAAGGCTTGCAGGAGCTAAGAAGTCTCTCCTCTACCCACTGAGTTCTACCCTTGAAAGTAATTTCAAGACAGGGTAATCAGAGGGTGAATGTGACATCATTACTAATCCTCGAAATTGTATAAGAGCCAGTCACCTGGGGTTTCTTGATAAAAACCAATTTGAAGAATATGACTCAGACTGGAGAATCAATGAACTTCCCATATTCCTTAGTTCCTTATTGTAACAAGGTCTATACATACAGACACTCTCCTACCCGCTCACAAGCTACTTGCCGCCAGGGGACAGTGGGTAAGTATTTTTTACCCCCCCCCCCCAGTCTCCTTTAATTGATTGGTATACTTAGCAGCCATCAAAGGAGGGACCAAGGAAAATACTAGAAGAAAAAAAAAAGCAGAAAACAGAATTCAGAGAATTCTGCATGAAGTGTTCTACTTTCACAGGGAAAAGAGTACATCTTCCCTGACACTGGAAGAAAAGACTCCTCTCTCCCATTTTCAGATACTCTTCAACTAGTAAATCAAATATCAGGACTTTGGTCGGGAGGCAAACCTAGAGGAGAACTGGTGACCGTGAACCTTCCCATTATGACGACAAGAGGAGGAATGTTGTACTTGTCAAGTCGAAAGGGTCTCCAGGAACAGTACCCGGTCTTATCATATAATCAATTTGTTCGAAATGGAATCGACTCTTAAACAGTGTCTAAGATAAAGAGTAAAGTTTAATCCAGACCTGTGGTGGACTTATGAGGTACTGTTCTACCGCATGGACTACTAACATGAAAGTACCCCCCCATCTTAATGTGAATCTCCCCATTCTTACATTTCAAAGGAAGTAAAATCAAAACAAACTTCCTATCCTATGTCATTGAAAGGCTGGAGAATGGAACTCAAAGTTCCTGTAGCCCATGTTAGAGAAAATAATTCCCCAAAGTCTCTGGAGCCAGTGAATATGGTTCTTGACATGGAAAAGAGGCATTGAAGTTGCAGATAGAATTGAAGAAAATATAGATTATCCTCAATTACCTGGTGAGCGCAACATAATAGTCAGAATCGGAGAAAGGGAAGGAGAAGTAGAGGAATGTCAGTATAGGGAAGGGCTTAGCCTGAATAGCAGAGGAAGAGAACAGGAACCCTAGAATATAGGCAGCCTCTGGAAGCTACAGAAGATGAAGACTTATCTCTGAAGCCAACAGTAGGCAATGATAGAAGTGCTAAAACCTGTATTCAGCACAGTAAGGCCCATTTCAGGCTTACAGAATCAAAAGATGGATGTGGTTGTTTGCAGCCATGGCATACGTAATCATGTCTTAGATTTTTCCCGAATTGAGTAGACTGTTTTGTTTTTTTTTCCTGTTACAAGTTGTTTGTCTCAGCCAGATGCAGCAACCTGGGAGAGAACCTGGTTTTCAGACACAGATCCTGGACCACCTTCTACTGGTGGGTTACAAATGTTTGCTTCCCTCTAGCATGGAAGGTTTACAAATCCAACTTTTCAGAGAGTCAGAAAAGACTTAGAGCATCATATCAGTTTCCTACTCACAGTTTGCAGTAACATAGGCTAATTCCCATCACCATTCAGAAGAAAAAACTATCTATCACACAGCCTGTACAGAAGTGACACATGCCATACCCTGTGGGTCCATTTTTTGAGATATAGACACTCCTTCTTTGCATATGTTTCTCAGAAAGCATCTCTACATTTTGAATTGTGCATTGCAGAACTAAATTTGAACTATGATGGTTCTCTCCAGTGACTGTCTATTATGAGAGTTACTCACATTTCTAAGTCTTAAAACAGTGAGATCCACCTTCATTCATTGCTTCCTTGAGGCTGTTTATTCTGCACTGACAACAAGATTCCAAGGCATATATTTCCGAATAGTAGTGGCTCCTTTCTCTTACACTAGGTAGACTTCAGGAGCTTCTGTCTTCAGGGTAATCTTGCCCATCATCTCTATCATTCTCAGTTTAAAAACCACATTCAGCAAATTCTCAGACATCCAAAACGTGTGTGGCTACAGAATTCAATAAGAGTCAATATGCCCAGACCACATGCTTCCGCGTACATCTTCCTGTCCTTTGATGACTTAATTTTCCAGCTGTTAAGTAACTTTTCTTGCTGCAGCCAAAATTGTTTTCCCTACCTTTTCTCCATCATAGATGGCTAAGTCTACAAGTAATCTTCTTTCTCTCTTTCTGTCCTCTCTCTCGATAAAGAGAGTGAAGTTTAAGGGCCTTTAGCCTACTTTTTGAGTCGTCTTTCTCTCTCTCTCTGAACTCGTGTAGAACCCTTTCAGCAGGATCAGTAGTTTTGCTTCCTTTCATCTTGATCTTGGGCCAATCACACATGCCTCCAGGTTCTATCGTATCCCCAGCAGAAGAGACACAGATTCTGTCAGTTATAGATAACATACCAAAATAAACACAGCCCACCACATAAAAGGATCTTGTGACAGCACTTTCCAGGAAACAAAACCTCTTTTCAGTCTTGGTGACCTTCTTCATCACGTTTAGGATGTACTTCCTAAGTTACTTTATAAATATCTATCCATGATTTTTTTTTCTACAACATGCCATGCCTGTTTTCCAACAAATAGTTATGTTATCATAAAAAGCCAGCAGCTTATACTTGTTACATATGTAGTTTTTTCATGGCCAAACCTTGGGTAACCTCTTAGCACCTTTCTCAGGTTTCATGCTGTAACACCCTTTGCTCTTGACACTGGATGACTATATGCTAAGAGGCGGGTCTGTTAAAGGTGGGGTGGTGCTATTCAAGCCATTCATGTCCTAGGAAAAATTTGAGTTCATTCTCTCGACATAAACTACATATCCTGGCTAAAATGTAAACTGCAATTCAGCATCTTCTATACCCTGGGTGCTCAGTTTCTCTTATTCTCCAAGTAGCTGTATATAAGTGCACATATTTTTTATTAGATGGTTTGTGTTCTATTTCTCATGTTTCTGGTTAAGAAAATCTTTCTTGTTCAATTGACATATTGCTCCAATTTTATTTTCTTTTACTTCTCTATTGCTACTTTCTGATTTGACAATAAATATTTAAAAAAAAAGTCCTAAATCCTCTCCAACTTGATGAATGTAACACAATCCTGAGAACAGTTCCTGAGAAGATGTCTTCTAGACATGGGGTGCTTTATGCTCCCCTCATCTTCGTTTTATAAGATTTTCATCTCAATCTATTTTGGTAACATGTCACCAACAAGATAAAATCCTATTTTACTCTCAGCTGTTCATTGCTTAATTATGCAGCTTTTTCCTGTCATGATATCAGTGTAAGACCTGAAGCCTATAATCCTGATCAGGGATTATGACTAGAACAGGCTAGTACCAAACAACTTGAGATCGAGGCTAAGAGTGGCCACCAGATTCTAGAAGAAATCCATGTCACTGGGATCTCCCTTTCCCTCCATCAAACACAAAAACAATTGGAGAACATCGTCCTACTTACTATTCTTCAGCAGGATAAAAGCAAAATCCCGAAGGAAAATCCATCACAAACGATTGTTCTCCACATCTCCTGGTTACTTCTTCTGTAACCTAAGGTCTCTGTAAAGGCAGCATCCACCTGTCACTACAATGCCTTTACCTCCTCAAACCATCTGATATAAACTTGTCAATCAAAGTGGTACTCATGCTTGACATACCAGCATCTATGGACAGATATTCCGAACTTCCTGCTGGGTGACTTTCATCCTAATGGGCATAAAGATGAGGATTTTGATGTCGCAAATATAATACTTATCTTTTACCTTGTCTTCCGTTCTAAAAAAATATACCAACAAAAGTTCTTCAGATCACACTCTGGGACTGGAAAGCAGCCTGATACAGGCCCCACCTACCCAGGCAAAGTGACTGATGCTATAAATCAGCCCACTTTATAGGTTCAGCATCAGACTGAGAAGCAGACATAGGCTGCTTCCTCCAGGGTTAAAAGAGCCACCTAAGGTGAATTTGGTTCACTGGAATGGAATGCAAAATATGGAAACCATTCCTCCTCGTTTCATTTGAAGAGTCAAGGCGGGAGAGAATGTTGCTGAAAGCAATGCTGTCCTTGCTGATGTCTCTAACTAAGCAGTGACAGCTGACAGCCTGTTAGAAATAAACATCTATTGGGCTTCACCAAGATCCACTGAGTCAAGTCTCCTGGGGTTGGCCTATACTCATCATTTTCTTTTTCACCAGACCTCAGAGTAATTCTCAGTAACATTAAAATGAAAGAAGACCTAGGTTCAAGAGCATGACTATACTAATGAGGCCAACTGCTTTGTCACTAACAGAAGAGAACAAGAAAGCTAGAGGGAAAGAAACACACTCTAAGCTTTTCCCTTCGTGCTGAGAGAGAGACAGCACCCTTATCTATAGGAGATAAGCACATGCCACATACATTTTTCTTCCAGTAAGATGATTTTATAGAATGCAAAAAAAGATAATATTTAGGAACCATTCTGAATCATTGAATTCAGCTCCTCACAGCTGTCTATCTCCTGTTGCTAACAAACCTATTATTTCTTAAACTCAAATCAAGTATTTCACTAACTCAGAGGTACTAGTTAGCTAGCCCTATAGGGTAAAGTCTAAATCACCTAGAACCTAAAGCAAGGCTGGCCACAAACTTGTTTACACATATCTTCTCACCTTAATGTACAGTCTTCTTGAATTCTGTGCCACAAATGGATTTGGCAGCTTTGAAAAATAAAAGCAAAGGGAAAACCCTACATCTTGTACAATTCTTTCTTTTAACAGCAGCTTGGATAAGTAGGGTACAGTATCATATAAATGTTCAAATGCATTCCCAAATTATCACATTTGTCAAGGGCCTCAAGCAGGCCAGGTACAGGTGTCCTTAGATAACCTGTTAAGAAACCTTGCCCTATTATACTTAATAACATGAAGCTTGGTATGCACTGGTCTATAAACAAGTACTTACTAATTAATGAGTAATGTCTGATGTCACACTAATAGTTTCCATTGTTAGATATTTTCCCTTCATAAAACTTCTATGACTCGCTTATCAAAACATTTCAACATCTTCTACCATGAAAATATTTTCTTTTTCATGTTTAAAATATAATGATGTCTCACAGATAGATTCCATAATTATTTTTACTGAGGTATCTAGCCCTTATATTACTTTATCTTCAAAAGGTAGGGCCTCCAGGGGAGATTCAGCATTGGAACTGAAGGAACATGGCTGGCCAGTGAGATTCTAAGTTCCTGGATATGTCTTCTTTCATTGTTGTCCTATCTGAGCCTCTTTCCAAAGCATGGACTTCCATCTCTAACATCAGATGGCTACTTACCATCATGTAAAGGCATATCCACGAATGTATCTTCTCTAAATTTCACCAATATTTTTTTCTTCTGCAATGTCTCAAAAATATTGTTTAAGAGAGTTATGCATCTCATTTCCAGATATAGTGAAAATGCTGTGCCTGCATAACAGCAAAATGAAAAGCCTACCAAAATCCACTCTCATGGCTTACCTGCACTAGAGGGTTTAGGAGCCATTTGGAGAAATCATTTTTGTTAACTTTACTAACCTTGTGAAATAGTTTTCCTTCAGTTCACAGCTTTGTGAATGACTCCATTTTATCAAGCAAAGCACAGATATTTCCTAATGCACTGGAAGTCAGGAGCCTGCATTCCAATTGTGGGTTTGCTGCTAGCTGCTATATAACTTTAGGTAAAACAATCAACTCTGTTAAGGTTCAATTTTCTTATAGGTAAAAGGAGACAAGTGAGAAGCAGTGTTTGGTTTTCAAATCCTTCTGCTCTACCTAGTGAAGAAGGAAGTAAGGAGATGCTGCATTGAACTCTAGAGACTAGGAAAGACATCTTAACCTAAGGTGGATGATCTTAACTCAGAGATATTTCACAGTTCCAGCCATGATTTCTTACGCATACACAGCTTTCTTCTTTCACTTTCGTGGGTATGTGATATATATGTGTGGGTGCATGTGTTTGCATTTGTTGGGGCACATGTTATGTGTGTGCACAGTACATGTATGTGCACATAACTAAATGTTTGTGCTCATGTATGTGGAAGCCTGGATATATGGTGAAGGATTCACTCTCTCTCCTCTATCTTGTTCACTGAAGCAGGGCCTCTCCTTCAAACTGATTGCTCACCAATATGGAACTCTGGCTTACGTTACATCTGGAAACTGTCAGCCTGGGATGAAAATATGGCCCTGATTGAAAGCGCCCTCGAGTCAGCGGTTGTTGGCCAAGACTTCGGGTATTTTATTCTCCGATTATGCACTTAACAGTAGATGGGAAGACAGTGTGCAGAAACTGTTTCATTTTATTTTGCAGGCTCAACTAATGTAGGTAATTAAGATTCACTGCCTAATTAACTTCAAATGGCTATACAGAGAGTAACATAATTCTGTTATTTTCTTAATATCAAGGTCTATCTTTACACTAAAAACTAAATTATGCATAATTGAAGGTCTGACTCTCTGTTCTAACACATTGTTTTCGAAGTGATATTCTCATAGAAGTACACTATCTTCATCCTGTGCCCTCTGTTTACAAGGAAGAGCTAAAAGACCCCCATGGGTTAATGACAATACAGGCCTCACAGCTATTTGATGATGAAGACTGGGCTTGAGGAAGCCCTTGTGAGAGATTAGCGCTCTTTCAGCTTAGCCTCTGAGTGCACATGGCATCCATCCTAGACACAGACAGGGTCCATCCTGGACACAGACAGGGTCCATCCTGGACACAGACAGGGTCCATCCTGGACACAGACAGGGTCCATCCTNAGTGACTAATAGTACCAAGGACCAAGGAAACTGAATATGAACTCCATCCTAAAATCACTGTAGAGAAATTGAGATCAGACATCCAATGTGAGGGGTGTTCTGTACAAAACAAATTTTAAATGTCAGGGAATAGGCAGACTCTGGAGAATAAAAACGTGTGAAGAAAATATAAGTTTGTCTCTAACACAATTAGAGTTTTATGGTTTGTTTGCTATATACTAGTACCTGAAGTTTACTTTGTGAACAGATAGGAGACAGGTGGAGGCAGATTATCTGTCTGGATGTTTTTCTCTTCATTCTTTTGCAAGAGATCAATCACAAATCAGGTTACAGTGTTGGCAGAGATGGGAGTCACATTGGAATCTTAAAAGCAGCCTACTCTGAGATTGATTTTCAGACTTACTCTTAAAAAATTATTTAATTGGACCCTTTGTATTATTTCAAAGGAAAAGCTCTTTGCACAAAGAAAAAAATGGTGAGAGCCTGGACTCCCTACGTGACTGCTCGTCTGAGCCTGCCTCTGTCATTGGAAACTACAGCTACACTGGAAAGTCCAAAAGTTCATGAGAAACTTCAAACTGCTTTCTGATCTACTATCATGAGAGATAAGTGTATTGTAAAAAGTAGCCTGGGCACAGAAGTAGCCCCGCCTTCAAGGCTCTTACTTATGGTAATTCAGGCTTCAAAGACCTGCCTGCCATTCAGTGGCCAGAAGCCTAACATCCCATACCCTGTATGTGACAGCATTTCTCTTGCTTGTCTCAGCCCAAACCTCTGAGGAATTGCCTTAAAATAAAGTTGCCTTTTCAACTTGATGTCATCTCATCCATAAGTACAGTGTTGGCCTTGGAAAGCCCTGAAGGAGGCGTCCTACTGCAGCAATGGTTGATGTCGTAGATCTGTGTCCCTTGACCAAGGAGGACTTACTACATTATTTCATCTGCATAAAATTTACCAACGTCACAGCCCTCTCAGCTCCCACTGTGCTGAGCAGAAATAAAGATTCCTTTTCCTCTCATCATTATCACCAAAATCTAATATGGAGAAGATTCTGAGTAAGAAGATGGAAGAATCACTATGGTTACTACTCTATGATTTTAATATACAGTTGAGGGACAGTGTTCAAAGATGTGGACTGCAGAAGCAGAATAGGCAAAATGATTGAATCTTTTGGTCACACTGCAGTAGCCTCAGCTTCAGAATGAACACATTTATTAGAGTATTAATTAATAGATTAATTAGTATGCTAATTAACTCATTAATTAACATATTAACTAATTATGGCATCTTACAAGGGTACACTTGTTCTTGCTTTCAACTATTGCTAGGTCTTGAAGAATATAACAGCTGCCTAACTTTGGCTAGGATCTCAGGCTGTATTCATTCAGCTGATGGGAGGAGAACTTGATGCCACCCCAGCTCAAATCACCCTTTTTATTCTGTGGGAGTAAACAGAGATCATCACAAGGATCAGTTCCAGGATGGAAGTATATTTGGCTGGGAGGCAAAGGTAGTGTTATTTGTGAGCACTGGGATGCATTGCTAGGATGCATAACTGTGTTATGTCTTCAATTAATCTTTAAAGATAAACAGCCCATAGCCTTTCTTTTAAGTTCTGGGTAAAAAGTTCAAATAAGACAAAACAAAACAAACAAACAACAAACAAAAACAGGTGATAAATTTTCTGTCTGAATTCAAATCATGGCTTTGATTTTTTTATAGCTCTCTATTTCAACTAGCCATTTAACCTGTCTATAGAAGCAAGGGTGATAAAGTCTTGGGGATGCTAGCAGGGACATATATCAACGTAATGAAGCGACTAGGTCGATGGTCAGGTGGATAGGACCACTTGGTTTGCAAGCAGGAGAAGCAGAGTTTGCAGCCTTGACACTATGGAAAAGCCTGCCATGGCTGCAAGTGCTCAGACAAAATCATCTGGACACTGACAAAGTTTTCCTGAAGTCCTAACTAAGGTTTGACAGCCAGAATAATCCCAGTACTGAGGATCAGAGACAGGCAGATCCTCAGTGATCCCTGGTCAGCCATCCATGCTGAAAGGGTGAACTTCTTGTATAATGAGTGACATTGACTCAAAGCAAAAAGATGGAGGGTTATAGAGGAAGACACCTACCATTCTGTTCTGGTCATCCTGTGCATTAACAAAGATGTGTACAACTTCACAATCTCAACATATCATGTCGTGCATGCACACATACATACATACATACACACACACACACACACACACACACACACACACACACACAGGGTGTGGGAGGGGGCACATTCTCATGACTGTTCAACTGTGCCCAGGTCATTTCTTTAACCAAAACAAGCTGTCACAATGGAGGTGACTTCTGCTAAGTGTCTGAACATAGAATGGCATGGCAACTCATCTCTGCAGATCACTTGCATGATGGATGACTCTGTAAAGAATGAGTTATTTCCCTGATGTGGAGATGAGAACAGGAGTTCTGACTACTGATCACAGTGACAGATGCTGGAGTCTGGAACCAACTCAGCTTGCTTTCTGGAAAGCATAACAAACAAAAGCCATGTTTGCTATGACAGAGATTAACATCAGAAAGATGAATGTGAAAAACATGGTCATTTTGAGAGAGGTATAAGCCTGACTCTGTTGCAGTCTGGAAGTGAAGTAGTTGGAACAGACACAATGCACAGCCATCTATGGCTTCATGCCTGGCCACAAGGCAGGGAAGCTAGAGGCAGAGAGTTCATAGATGAATTTCAAATGCTGCTCTTAATCCTTAATTAAGGATAAAAGCCAACAGCTCAAGCCCCTTCTATTTTTAAATGTCCTTCAGATATTACCAAGTGAGCTGGAGAAATCTCCAACTCAAGAATCCTCAAAATAACCTGGGGATGTGAGGTATTTGTTACTGAGAACCAAGTGAGGAGGGATCTAGCCTGAGAGGAAGGTTTGAGGAAGCCCTGGGAGCTCAGGCACCAGAGGAGAGACATACAGTAACCAAGACCTTGCTCATCACTCAGAGAGATCACATGGAGAGATAATGTCTTGGGACAGAAGCTGTGAGGTGTAGCAAAGATTAATTGCAGAGTCTTATCTGCTTATCACTGCTTCTCCAGCAAGCACTCCCTGTCAAAGGAGAGATATTTTCATCACATTGTTTATAAATTTTTTTCATTTGTAGAGGATTGGTTCAAGGAACATTATTTCTTTTTTTTTTATTAGCTATTTTCTTAATTTACATTTCAAATGCTGTCCAGAAAGTTCCATCTATGCCCCTACCCCACCCCCGACCCCCGTCCTGCTCCCCTACCCACCCACTCCCACTTCTTGGCCCTGACATTCCCCTGTATTGGGGCATAAAAAGTTTGTAATAACAAGGGGCCTCTCTTCCCTATGATGGCCAACTAAGCCATCTTCTGTTACATATGCAGCTAGAGACAGGAGCTCTGGGGGTTCTGATTAGTTCATATTGTTATTCCACCTATAGGGTTGCAAACCCCTTCAGCTCCTTGGGTACTTTCTCTAGCTTCTCCATGGGGAGCCTTGTGTTCCATCCTATAGATGACTGTGAGCATCCACTTCTGTATTTGGCAGGCACTGGCATAGCCTCATACAAGACAGCTATATCAGGGTCGCTTCAGCAAATTCTTACTGTCCTATGCAATAGTATCTGAGTTTGGTGACTGATTATGGGATGGATCCCCGAGTGGGGTAGTCTCTGGATAGTACATCCTTTCATCTTAGTTCTAAATTTTGTCTATGTAACTTCTTTCATGGATATTTGTTCCCTATTCTAAGGAGGAATGAAGTCTCCAAACGCTAGTCTTCCTTCTTGATTTTCTTGTGTTATGCAAATTGTATCTTGGGTATTCTAAATTTCTGGGCTAATATCCACTTATTAGTGAGTGCATATATAATGACTACTTTTATGATTGGGTTGCCTCACTAAGGATGATATCCTCCAGATACATCCATTTGCCCAAGAATTTCATAAATTCATTGTTTTTGATAGCTGAGTAGTACTCCATTGTGTAAATGTACCACAATTTCTGTATCCATTCCTCTGTTGATGGACATCTGGGTTCTTTCCAGATTCTGGCTATTATAAATAAGGCTGCTATGAACATAGTGGAGCATGTGTCATTACCAGTTGGAACATCTTCTGGGTATATGCCCAGGAGAGGTATTGCTGGATCCTCCAGTAGTACTATGTCGAATTTTCTGAGAAAACGCCAGACTGACTTCCAGAGTGGTTGTACAAGCTTGCAATCCCACCAGCAATGGAAGAGAGTTCCTCTTTCTCCACATCCTTGCCAACATCTGTTGTCACCTGAAGTTTTGATCCTAGCCATTCTTACTGGTGTGAGGTGGAATCTAAGGGTTGATTTGATTTTCATTTCCCTGATGATTAAGAATGTTGAACATTTTTTCAGGTTTCTCAGCCCTTCGGTATTCCTCACTTGAGAATTCTTTGTTTAGCTCTGTACTCCTTTTTTAATGGGGTTATTTGATTTTCTGGAGTCTACCTTCTTGAGCTCTTTGTATATATTGGATATTAGCCCTCTATCAGATTTAAGATTGGTAAAAATTCTTTCCCAATCTGTTTGTGGCCTTTTTTGTCTTATTGATATTGTCTTTTGCCTTACAAGAGCTTCCCAATTTCATGAGGTCCCATTTGTCAATTGTTGATCTTACAGCACAGGCCATTGCTGTTCTGCTTAGGAATTTTTCCCCCATGCCAATATCTTCAAGGCTTTTCCCCACTTTCTCCTCTATAAATTTTAGTGTCTCTGGCTTTATGTGGAGTTCTTTGATCCACTTAGACTTGAGCTTCATACAAGGAGACAAAAATGGGTCAATTTGCATTCTTCTGCATGAGAACCACCAGTTTGTGCCAGCACCATTTGTTGAAAATGCTGTCTTTTTTCCACTGGATGGTTTTAGCTCCCTTGTCAAAGATCAAGTGACCATAGATGTGTGGGTTCATTTCTGGGTCTTTAATTCTATTCCATTGATCTACCTGTCTGTCACTGTACCAGTACCATTTTGGGCAGTTTTTACCACAATTGATCTGTAGTACAGCTTTAGGTCAGGCATGCTGATTCCACCAGAGGTTCTTTTATTGTTGACAATAGTTTTTGCTATCCTAGGTTTTTATTTTTTTTATTTCCAGATAAATTTGCAAATTTCCCTTTCTAACTCAGTGGAGAATTGAGTTGGAATTTTGATGGGGATTGCATTGAATGTGTAGATTGCTTTCAGCAGGATAGCTATTTTGACTATATTAATCCTGCCAATCCATGAGCATGGTAGATCTTTCCATCTTCTGAGATCTTCTTCAATTTCTTTCTTCAGAGACTTGAAGTTCTTATCATGCAGATCTTTCACTTCATTAGAGTCACACCAAGGTATTTTATATTATTTGTGACTATGGTGAAGGGTGTTGTTCCCCTAATTTCTTTCTCATCCTGTTTATCTTTTGTGTAGAGAAAGGCCATTGACTTGTTTGAGTTAGTTTTATATCCAGCTACTGCACTGAAGCTGTTATCTGGTTTAGGAGTTCTCTGGTTGAATTTTTGGGGTCACTTATATATACTATCATCTGCAAACAGTGATAGTTTGACTTCATCCTTTCCAATTTGTATCCCCTTGATCTCCTTTTGTTGTCTAATTGCTCTGGCTAGGACTTCAGGTATTATATTGAATAGGTAGGGAGAAAATGGGCAGCCTTGTCTAGTCCCTGAATTTAGTGGGATTGTTCCAGCTTCTCTCCATTTACTTTGATGTTGGCTACTGGTTTGCTGTATATTGCTTTTATTATGTTTAGGTATGGGCTGAATTCCTGATCTTTCTAAGACTTTTATCATGAATGGGTTTTGGATTTTGTCAAATGCCTTCTCAGCATCTAAGGAGATGATCATTTGGTTTTTGTCTTTGAGTTTGTTTATGTAGTGGATTACTTTGATGGATTTCCATATATTAAACCATCCCTGCATCCCTGGGATGAAGCCTACTTGGTCATGATGGATGATAGTTTTGATGTGTTCTTGGATATGGTTTGCGAGGTTTTAATTGAGTATTTATCTATCGATATTCATAAGGGAAATTGGTCTGAAGTTCTCTTTCATTGTTAGGTCTTTCTATTATTTAGGTCTCAGAATAATTGTGGCTTCATAGAATGAATTGGGTAGAGTGCTGCTGTTTCTATTTTGTGGAATAGTTAGAGGAGAGTTGCAATTAGATCTTCTTTGAAGACCTGATAAAACTCTGCACTAAACCCATCTGGTCCTGGGCTTTTTTAGTTGGGAGACTATTGGTGACTGCTTCTATTTCTTCAGGGGAAATGGGACGGTTTAGATGGTTAATCTGATCCTGGTTTAACTTTCATTAAGGAAGTTGTCCATTTCATCCAGGTTTTCCATTTTTGTTGAGTATAGCCTTTTGTAGTTTGATCTGATGATGTTTTGGATTTCTTCAGGTTACATTGTTATGTCTCCTTTTTTCATTTCTGAGTTTGTTAATTAAGATACTATTCCTGTGCCCTCTAGTTAGTCTGGCTAAGGGTTTATCCATCTTGTTGATTTTCTCAAAGAACCAGTTCCTGGTTTTGTTGATTCTTTGAATAGGTCTTTTTGTTTCTACTTGGTTGATTTCAGCCCTGAGTTTGATTATTTCCTGCCATCTACTCCTCTTGGGTGAATTTGTTTCCTTTAGTTCTAGAACTTCTAGGTGTGCTGTCAGGTAGCTAATGTATGCTCTATCTAGTTTCTTTTTGGAGGCACTCAGGGCTATGAGTTTTCCTCTTAGGACTGCCTTCATTGTGCCCAATACGTTTGGGTATGTTGTGGCTTCATTTTCATTAAACTCTAAAAAGTCTTTAATATCTGTCTTTATTTCCTCCTTGACCAATCTATCATCTAGTAGAGTTTTCATTTCCTATGTGAATGCTGACTTTCTATTATTTATGTTGTTATTGAAGATCAGCCTTAGTCCATGGTGGTCAGATAGGCTGCATGGGATAATTTCAATATTTTTGTATCTGTTGAGGCTTGAATTGTGACTGATTATATGATCAGTTTTGGAGGAGGTACCATGTGGTGCTGAGAAGAAGGTATATCCTTTTGTTTTAGGATAAAATGTTCTGTAGATATCTATTAAATCCATTTGTTTCATAACTATTGTTGGTGTCCATGTGTCTCTGTTTAGTTTCTGTTTTCAGGATCTGTCCATTGGTGAGAGTGGGGTGTTTAAGTCTCCCACTATTATTGTGTGAGGTGCAATGTGTGCTTTGAGGTTTACTAAAATTTCTTTAATGGATGTGGCTGCTCTTGCATTTGGAGCATAGATATTAGAACTGTGAGTTCCTCTTGGAAGATTTTATCTTTGATGAGTTTAAATTGTCCCTTTTTTTTTGATAACTTTGGGTTGAAAGTCAATTTTATTGGATATTAGAATGGCTACTCCAGCCTGTTTTTTCAGACCATTTGCTTGGAAAATTATTTTCCAACCTTTCACTCTGAGGTAGTGTCTATCTTTTTCCCTGAGTTGGGGTTCTTGTAAGCAGCAAAATGTTAGGTCCTGTTTGTGTAGCCAGTCCATTAGTCTATGTCTTTTTTTTTTTTTTTTGTCAACTCTTTTTTTTTCTCTTTATTAGATATTTTCTTCATTTACATTTCACATGCCATCCAGAAAATTTCCCTTACCCTCCCGCGTCCCCGCCCTGCTCCCCTACCCACCCCCTCCCACGTAATGGCCCCGGCATTCCCCTGTTCTGGGGCATATAGAGTCTGTATGACCAAGGGGCCTCTCCTCCCAATGATGGCCAACCAGGCCATCTTCTTCCATATATGCAGCTAGAGACATGAACTCAGGGGGAGCTAGTTAGTTCATGTTATTCTTCCACCTAGAGGGTTGAAGACCCCTTCCGCTCCTTGGGTACTTTCTCTAGCTCCTACCTTGGGAGTCCTGTGTTCCAACTAATAGCTAACTGTGAGCATCCACTTCTGTGTTTACCAGTCACTGGTATAGCCTCCCACAAGACAGCTATATCATGTCCCTTTCAGCATTATCTTGCTGGCATATGCTATAGTGTTTATTTTGGTGGCTGATTATGGGAGGGATCCCTGTCATCCTGAGTGAGGTAACCCAATCACAAAAGAACTCACATAATATGTACTCACTGATATGTGGACACTAGCCCAGATGCCTAGACTACCCAGGATACAACTTACTAAACACATGAATCTCAAGAAGAATGAAGTTCAAAATGTGGTCTCAGTGCCCCTACCTAGAATCAAGAATAAAGCACACACTGAAGGCGTTACAGAGATCATGTGTGAAGCTAGTCTATGTCTTTTTATTGGGGAATTGAATCCATTGATGTTAAGAGAAATGAAAGAAAAGTAACTGTTGCTTCCTGTTATTTTTGTTGTTAAAGTTGGGATTCTGTTCTTGTGGCTGTCTTCATTTAGGTTTGTTGAAGGATTACTTTCTTGCATTTTGTAGGGTGTAGTTTCTGTCCTTATGTTGATATTTTCCCTTTATAATCCTTTGAAGGGCTGGATTCATGGAAAGATATTTGTATGAATATGCTTTTGTCATGGAATACTTTATTTTCTCCATCTATGGTAATTGAGAGTTTTGCTTGGTATAGCAGCCTGGGCTGGTATTTGTGTTCTCTTAGTGTCTGTATAACATCTTTCCAGGATCTTCTGGCTTTCATAGTCTCAGTTGAGAAGTCTGGTGTAATTCTAATAGGCCTCCCTTATATATTACTTGACCTTTTTTTCTTAGTGCTTTTAATATTCTGTCTTTATTTAGTGCATTTGCTGTTCTGATTATTATGTATGGGGAGGAATTTCTTTTCTGATCCAGTCTATTTGGAATTCTGTAGGCTTCTTGTAGTTCATGGGCGTCTCTTTCTTTAGGTTTGGGAAGTTTTCTTCTAAAATCTTGTTGAAGATATTTGCTGGCCCTTTAAGTTGAAAATCTTTCTCGTCTACTCCTATTATCTGTAGGTTTGGTCTTCTCATTGTGTCCTGAATTTCCTTAGTGTTTTGAGTTATGATCTTTTTGCATTTTGCATTTTCTTTGATTGTTTTGCCCATGTTCTCTATGGAATCTTCTTCACCTGAGATTCTCTCTTCCATCTCTTGTATTCTGCTGCTGATGCTCATATCTATGGTTTCTGATTTCTTTCCTAGAGTTTCTATCTCCAGAGTTGTCTCACTTTGGGTTTTCTTTATTGTTTCTACTTCCCTTTTTAGGTCTTGGATTGTTTTGTTCAATTCCATCACCTGTTTGGTTGTGTTTTCCTGTAACTCTATAAGGGATTTTTGTGTTTCCCCTTTAAGGACTTCTACCTCTTTAGCAGTGTTTTCCTATGATTCTTTAAGGGCTTCTACCAGTTTATCAGTATTCTTCTGTATTTCTTTAAGTGAGTTATTAATGCCTTTCTTAATGTCCTCTACTAGCCTCATAAGATATGATTTGCTTTTCGGGTGTGTTGGGGTATCCAACACTGGCTGAGATGGGAGTGCTGGGTTCTGATGATGGTGAGCGGTCTTGGTTTCTATTGGTAAGATTCTTACATTTGCCTTTCACCAACTAGTAATCTCTGGTGTTAGTTGTTATAGTTGTCTCTGGCTGGAGCCTATTCCTCCTGTGATTCTATTAGACTCTGTCTGCTGTCCTGGGAGTCCAGCTCTCTTCTGAGTCTCAAGTGGTCAGAGTACCTCCTTCAAGTAAGCTCTCCTCTTGCAGGGAAGGCGCATAGAGGTCTGGTATTCAGACCTACTTCCTGGCTGAAGATGAAAGCCTGAAATAGGGTCTGTCCCAGAAGATGGGTTTCCTCTGCTGCCTGTACGTTAACCTGCACAGACTGGTCTCCAAGGGAACCAAGACACAAGATGGTTCCCTCACCTGCTCTGGAGGTCAGAGCCCTCCAAGTTGGTCACCTCTCCTCTGGTGGGGAAGGTGCCCTGATGTGTGGAGCCCAAAACAGGGGTCTATCCCAGAAGCTGTGTTGCTTCTGCATTCTGCCAACTCATCCTCTGCAGTCTGCTAGCTGATCTGTGCAGACTCGACAGACTGGTCTCAGAGAGACCTGTGAGACACTATGGCTCCCTCACCTGATCTGAGGGTCAGAGCCCTCTCAGGTGGCCACCTCTCCTCTGGCAGGGAAGGTGCCTGGGTGTCTGCAGCCCAAAACAGGACCTGTCCCAGAAGCTGTGTCACTTCTGCAAACCACACTCTCATCTGTGCAGACTGGTCTCAGAGGGACCCAGGAGACAAGATGGCTTCCCCACCTGCTCTGGGGGATCAGAACCCTCCTGGGCAGCCACCTCTTCTCTGATGGGGAAGGTGCCCAGATGTCTGGAAGCCGAAATAGGGGTCTGTCCAGGAAGCTGTGTCTCTTCTGCAGTCTGCTAGATCACCCTCCTCAGTCTGCGAGCTGATCTGAGCAGACTTGTCTCAGAGGGACCAGTGAGACAAGATGGCTACCTCACTTGCTCTGGGGGGTCAGAGCCCTCCTGTGCAGCCACCTCTCCTCTAGTGGGGAAGGTGTCCAGAGTGTGGAGTCTGAAATGGGGGTCTGTCCCAGAAGCTGTGTTGCTTCTGCAGTCAGCTCGCTCACCCTCTGAAGTCTGTGAGATGATCTGCTGGTGCTACATTTTAAGCACTAAATTGTCATATGTAGCTATATTAAAAGTGATTGGATATCAAAGAACAAAGGCCTAATGCCTTCTTTGGAGTTTGTGGCATGATTTCCCAATGGAACTGCACCCCATACTTTGACCATCGTTCTTTATCAATGAAAAAAAGTGATAGATACTCTAGTTTTTAGAACTTTGTTTCCGAAAATCATTTCAAAGAACACTACTAGGAGATACAATACCAAAAAGAGATTTCATAGTCATCTGACTTGAGGAATTCTCTCCAGTGGTAAGTACTCAAATATACAACGGTATTTCAAAGGTAGACATAGTACTGCAAAGGAGCCATTTTCTAAATAGCTCATTTCAAAATTTTTTGACTAGGGGATTGTTTCATTTTGTTCTCTCTCCCTACCTACTCCACAGAATAAAGTTAGAGTAACATTAGTAAGAGTGTTTGAATACAAGGTGATGAAAGATATTTGAAATGTATACTGATACTTGATGATGATTATGAAACCTAGTCTAACACACTACTTTTCAGAATTTCAAGTCTATCTTACTGCCTCAATGCCAGTCTATAGATTTTTCCAGTACTATACTTTTTTTCTCCTGATGTATAAATTTCAATTCCACCATCCTGTCTGCTGATTCTTTTTGCTTAATAATAACATATGTAATGTGCAAGAAAACCTTGGCCACAAAATTCCTATTTTAAGATGATCATCACTGCCACATATCGGAGTAGCCCAAGTGGGTGGATTTGAACTCAGGTCTTTGTGCTTGTGCAGACTGACTTGCCAGTGCAGGTCTATGGATTCTCTCCCTCTGTATCTATTCCTCTTCTCTGTCTTGATTTCTCTCTTCCCTTCTCACTATCTCAAATCATCTTGCATAGGCTTCTGATCTAGATAGCCAGCTCTCATTGAGTAGTCATTTTCTGAGACAAGACCTATGCCAAGGGCTCAGATGGAGAAGAATTACTATGCAGACTTGGCTTTCAGGAATGCTGCTTTCTGGTAGAGACCATCAGAACAAGAGATAAGAATGAGTCATGGAGGAACAGAATCCTCTGGATGTTCCAGGAAGTAGCCCTAGAGATGGAGTGATGAACTTGCTGGGGAAGTGGAAAGAGAACTATTTCTGGAATACATTGCTTCCTGGGACTATTGGTACAAGGGAGGAGAGCACTTTACAGAAGTGTCTTCCTGTACAGAGGACAAATGTCCCACTGAGGTGGGAAAGAGTTGCAGCTATGAATTGGAACATGCAAATCTATCAATATTTAGTGGAAAACAAGAAGTGGGGCTCATCTGCCCAGTGCCCTTTTGGCAGTGACTCCCAGTATTTATAAAGTCTTGAATAAGACATTTTACATGGGTGCTCACATTGTGTTCACGTCTCTTGCTGAGACAAGAGAAAGGAGTTTCTGCCTGGTACCCAGTGAAAGGGACTCTAAGTAGAACACAATCACATTTGTGGTTTCCAGTGACAAACCTTTTTTATTACTGGTATGAAAGGATGAAATTTCCTCAGACTTAGAGAAAAGCGAAGGGGTAACTGAGAACATTTAGTTTATCAGATGCTGTTTGAGATGAAAGGATGGGATTCATCTTCATATTCAGCAAGGCATATACGCAGCTTTCAGGAAAGAGATGTGCTGAGAGACATTCACTCCCTCGACTATTAAACGTGCTGGAACATATTTTAAAAACAGTTTAGAACTAAAATCATGCCCATTTATGTCTTCCATTCCTTTGAGGCCTTTTAGTGACAGACAAGTCCGAACTGCATTTATTCATGTGAGAGAAGAATTATCTTTGATTACCAAATGCTTTCTGTGTGCATAAAAGCTATAATAAACCACTTTTACATATGTTGGAAGTAGGTGTGTTCTTCTGAAATGAAAGATGGAGAACAGTTAGGTAAAAGGAAATTTCCTGCAAGCATAAAAATGTAGTTCATTTCTGTATCTCTCTTTAGTACTGGCTTGAATTTTTAACATGCAACCATTTAGAGAAAAAGTTTTATATTACTTTTTGTTGTGGTAGTTATTCTTGTATATCTAAGCAGGCTTTCCCTAAGGGGTGGTTCTACACTGATGTAGGTGGTTGTCTGGGGTTAGAATGAGATGGATCAGCCAGCCAAAGCACTTGCTATGCAATCATGAGGACTTGGATTCAGATCCCAAGCAACCATATAGAAGCAAGCTATAGTTGCTCTGGCCTGAAGTGTAAAAGAGTTGGAGACAGGATGATTGCTGGGCTATCACTGGCCTTGGGGGCCTTACTCTAGCTACTTATTAGGATTCAGATTCAGAAAGAGACCTGTCTCAAGGGAATAAAGCAGGACATCTGACATCTTCCCCTGCATGTATAAGCGTGCACGCAATACACTTCTGTAAATATATAAATACAACACACACACACAGACACACACACACACACACACACGGGGGAGGCAGTGTATATCTATAAACGACAACAAGGTGACATAGATATTCAAAGCTATCTCTGTCCTGTCAATGTCACCAACATATGTAAAAGACTACTCTGACCAACTTGATCAGCCTTTTTACTCACATTTGACTCCTTTCACTTATAGAGAAACACAAAATGGGATCTCTGATATGTATAATCATATTTCCATTGCTCTGAAATTGGTTTTCTTCAAAAAGCAAGGCAAGCTCATTACAAACATGTTGGAAATATATACATGCAAAAAGAAAAAAAAAAACCTAAAGTTTACTGGTTATATTTTACTCCCACGAATAGCATCAATAGTCAGCGATTATATTCTGTGACTATTTTACACATTTTTTGTAATGTTGAAAAAATAGTATCATGTTACACAAATTATTTTGTAGCCAAACTTTCTCAATTCAAATGTCTAAAGCAAAAATATTTTGAAGTTAAAAATGTTTTGACAGACAAAATTGATGTAGATGTATGCTTTTTCACTGTGTAGATAGATTCTAATAAACTTAAATCAAACAATACTTTGGGGGATTTGATTTCCATTTTTACCATCTCTCACTATATTCTGAACTTATTTAAACTTATATTGGAATTTTTAGAATAGTCTACCAGAAAAAAATTGCTTAGTCAAGTGCTTCTCATATTTGTCCTTGATTTTGACATGTTTGGAAAGTGTCCCCTAGAATTAAAGATATTTATAATACTTTCCAAAAACACTTAATTCCAACCAACATGGTCAAATCTAGTAAATATTGTTTTGTTCATTTTATTTAAAATTCTTGAGACTTAAAGAAAGACATTAAAAAATAATTATATTATATATAAATAGTATATTAACCCAGTAGATTAGATAGTTATATATTAACAGAAAAATGTTAAACTCTCAGATTAAATTGTTCAATCCGATTAAACAATTAAAAGATTAAAATGTTAAAAAAATTCTTGAGACTTACTATTTCTCTATATAATGGGTACAATAAAGTATAGATTAAGATGATATGGTTAGGATTAAGGCATTTAAGGAAGGGAGAGGGTCCTGCTCTATAACAGGAGCCCTAATTTAAATGGGGCTAGGCAGATGGCTCTCAGTGGGTAAGAGCATGTGCTCTCAAGTATGATGATCTGACTTCAGTTCCTCAATGGCACAGAAATATCTGGTTAGGGCTTCATGTGCCTATAACCTCAGCACATGGGATTTGAGGCAGGCAGATTTGTAGAGCTTTCTGGCCAGCCAGCTTTTCAGGCATGTGAGTTTCTGGTTCAATAAGAGACTCTGCTCTGGCCTTACATGAAAATGTATACACACACTAGGATACTTAAGTGCACGCAGCACATGCACAAATGCAGAGCGGGGGAGAGGGGGGAGGGAAGGAGGGAGGGAGAAGGAGGGGAGAGAGGGGGAGGAGAGTGTCACAGAGATAGAGACAGAGAGAGACAAAGAGACAGCGAGACAGTGAGAGGGAGAGAGGCTTAATTTCATGGTTTGCAGTGACCTTACAGGTATCCTCTGATAACTGACAGTCTTTCTAGTTGAACTGTATGGATTCCATGTAAGGACCAGGGTGCTGTATACACACGCGCCCACCTTCAGATAGAAAGACATGCCTCAGGAACTCTTAGAGTCAATTCAAAATCAAGCGAGACAAATGTATTTGAACAGTTGTAGAGTCCTAAGCTTGGGTAATTTAAAGTGAACATAGTCAAATGTTTGGAAATTTATGAAAAACACAAAAAGAAAAATGATTGCTCATGAACTGTTTTCATTAAACTGCATCCATTATTGTGTTGCTAGACCATGTGGTAGTTTATAGATACCCCACCTCTCGTGTATGTGTGTGTGTGTGTGTGTGTGTGTGTGTGTGTGTGTGTGTGGTTTTTATACATTTACAGATGTGTCTTGGGTGCATGCTTATACAAGCAGATGCTAGAGGAAGATGTCAGATGTTCTCCCTCCCTCCCTCCCTCCTTCCCTCCCTCCCTGTCTTTCTCTTTCTCTCTCTCTCTCTCTCTCTCTCTCTCTCTTTCTCTTTTTCTTTCTTTCTTCTTTCTTTCTTTCTTGCTTTCTTTCTTGTTTCTTTCTTTCTTTCTTTCTTTCTTTCTTTCTTTCTTTCTTTCTTTCTTGACTGGGAAGCATGGACCAGCCTTGTGACAGCTGTTGAATTTGGATTATTCTCCATGCCTGCATTTGTGTTTATAAGAGATGCTTATGATACTCAGTAAAATTTGAAAGGATGAGCTGAGAAGATGTGGCGAGTCAGTTATCAGAGAGCCTGGCAACTAAGAACCATCTACTATGTAGATGTTATTTTATTTTCTTATAGTCTGGCCCTCTGCCTTGAGTTACACAAAGGACTTACTGACAGAGGACACTGCAATCTGTTGACTTGGCTATAGAGGCCAATGAGCATTAACCCTACCATTCATCACTGTCTGCAAGGTCCTCTTGAGGAAGAGCATTGTGTGAAACATTTGCTCCTTGTTTTCTTAAATGTAATAACATGGCTTGTTGTTGTTGTTTTGTCTTTTTAAGGCCTTGTTTTGTCTTCCAGAGTTGTATAGTCTATTGTGTCTCTTTTTCTGTACCCATGGCTAAAATGCTTATGCATGAATCTATGGCTGATCCCTACCTGATATGTAGTGCTTCACAGAATGCATTTCAGAGACCAGCCACCCTGCTGGGAATATCTTATCTTTCTTATATTCATTCTCCTCCTGTTTACATTTTCTCAAATTTAATTCTATCTTGTATATATTTTGTTATCAACCTTAAATTGCTTTTAGATCAAGGCACAGAAGAACTAAAGAAATAAAATAGTAAAACCTAAAAAAATGATCTTTGAAACATCAACTGTAAGGTAAATTCTAATTCCAGACCTTTGCAATTTTCTTCTTTGTCTACTTCGCCATGTGACTGTCTCTTTCTCCATCATCCATCTGTCTACTCAACCACCTATCTCACCTAAAGCTCTGATATACAGCTTTCCCATAATGTTGTGTCATAAATATTTTCTTTCACTATTAAAAAATTATAAGCCAGTTATGATGGGTTCTGCCTATAGTCCCAACATACAGGAGGAAAATCACCATGAGTTTGAAGTCAGCCTGGGCCGCATAGAGAGTTTTACTTCAGTTTTAGCTACTGAGCAAGCATGTTATCTGGAAACAAACAAAACACAGACAAACCATAAAATGGCCTTTAATGGCCTCTTTGTTCTTTAGCATATAAATTAACCATATCTTGGCTGTTCTGTCATTAAACTTGTATTTGGGATGGGGGAGTTAACAAAGTATTTGCTGTGATAGTGTCAAGGCCTTAGTTTTCTTTCCTGGCACCTGTGTAAAAAGCCAAGCATGGCAGAAGGTGTTTGTCTACAAGGGTTGAGGACAGTAAAACAGGGATGTCTTTCGAGTTTGTTGGACAGGCAGCCTAACAGGTCAGCTTAGTCCAACTTCAGACTGTGTCTCCTTAAAGGTGGGGTTCAAGTACAGTCCTGGACCTCTGGACGACACACATATTCTATACAATGTCTGTGCCTGTGGTTGTGTATATGCCCCAGACATGAACATGTACACATGTAAATTAAACACTTGGATATGTTTCCATGATTTTTCTTTTACTGTGTAATATGTATACAAGTTATATTTTAACTATCCATGTCTGGTGTTTTGTTTTGTTTTGTTTTAAAATCTCTACTCTTTAAAAGAAGACATTCATAAGTACTATTTGCAATGTTTATTTACTATTAAAATAAAATGAAGACATCCAATAATTTGTGTTTGTCTCAGAGAGCTTAAGAAACAATGTTATGCTTTCCCTGCCTGAGTTCCTGAGTTTGTGAGGGAGCCAACTTGGGTCCCAGGTCGCTCAGAGACCAGTATGCACAGGTCAGTTCTCAGAATGCAAATGGTGAGTGAGCAGACTGCTAAGCAACACAGCTTCTGGGACAGACCCAGCTTCGGGCTCTAGACATCCAGGCACCCTCCCCGCTTAAGAGAGATGTCCACCCAGGAGGGCTTTCCCTGCTGGAACTTCTGAGGGAGCCATCTTGGGTCCCAGGTCACTCAGAGACCAGTCTGCACAGGTCAGCTCACGGACTGCAAATGGTGACTTAGCAGACCACAGAAGCAACACAGCTTCTGGGACTGGCCCAGTCTTGGGCTCTAGACATCCTGGCACTTTCCCTGCCTGAGGAGAAGTGTCTGCCCAGGAAGACCTTGCCTGCCTGAGCTCATGAGGGAGCCAACTTGGGTCCCAGGTTGCTCAGAGATAAGTCTGCACAGGTCAGCTCAAGGACTTCAAAGGGTGAGTGAGCAGAATGCCAAGCAACACTCATTCTGGGACAGACCAAGTTTCCCACTCTAGACATCCTGGGAACCCTCCCTGCCTGAGGATAGGTGTCTACCTGGGAGGCCTTTTCCTGCCAAAACTTGTGAGGGAGCCATCTTGGGTCCCAGGTCCCACAGAGACCAGTCTGCCCAGGTGAGAGTGTGGACTGCAGAAGCAACACAACATTTGGGACAGGCAGAAGCAACACAGCTTCTGGGACAGAATCAGTTTCAGGCTCCAGACATCCAGGCACCTTCCTGGCCTGAGGAGAGGTGTCTGCCCTGGAGGGCTTTCCCTGCTGGAGCTCATGAGGGACCCAACTTGGGTCTTTAGTCCCTCAGAGACCAGTCTGTGCAGGTGAGTGTGCAGGCCTCAGAGGCAACACATCTACTGGGAAAGGCCCTATACAGTGACTTCATCTTTAGCCAAGAGGTGTACCTTCCCTGCAAGAGGAGAGCTTGCCTGCAGAGACTACACCAACAACTTAGACTCAGGAGAGAGATGGACTGCCAGGACAGCTGACAGAGGCTAACAGAATCACAAGATGAAGAAGCTCCAACCAGAGAAAACTATAACAACCAACTTCAGAGATAACCAGATGGGGAAATGCAAACTTAAGAATCTTAATAACAGAAACCAAGACCACTCACCTTCATCAGAACCCAGCACTCTCACCTCAGCCAGTCCTGGATACCCCAACACACCCGAAAAGAAAGACTCAGATTTAAAATCATGTCTCATGGTGCTGGTAGAGGACATTAAGAAGGACATTAATAACTCGCTTAAAGAAATACAGGAGACCACTGCTAAAGAGGTAAAAGACCTTAAAGAGGAAACATAAAAATTCCTTAAAGAACTACAAGAAAACACAACCAAACAGGTAATAGAATTGAACAAAACCACCCAGGACCTAAAAAGGGAAGTAGAAACAATAAAGAAAACCCAAAGTCAAACAGCTTTGGAGATAAAAACCCTAGGAAAGATATCGGGAACCATAGATGTGAGCATCAGCAACAGAATACAAGAGATGGAAGAGAGAATCTCAGGTGCAGAATATTCCATAGAGAACATGGGCACAACAATCAAAGAAAATGCAAAATGCAAAAGGATCCTAACTCAAAACATCCAGGAAATCCAGGACAAAATGAGAAGACCAAACCTATGGATAATAGGAGTAGATGTGAATGAAGATTTTCAACTTAAAGGGTCAGCAAATATCTTCAACAAAATAATAGAAGAAAACTTCCCAAACCTAAAGAAAGAGATGCCCATGAACATAAAAGAAACCTACAGAACTCCAGACTAGACCATAAAAAATTGCTCCTGACACATAATAATCAGAATAACAAATGCACTAAATAAAGACAGAATATTAAAAGCAGTAAGGGAAAAAGGTCAAGTAACATATAAAGGCAGGCCTATTAGAATTACACCAGACTTGTCACCAGAGACTATGAAAGCCAGAAGATCCTGGACAGATATTATACAGACCCTAAGAGAACACAAATGCCAACCCAGGTTACTAAACCCAGCAGAACTCTCAATTACCATAGATGGAGAAATCAAAGTATTCCATGATAAAACCAAATTCACACAATATTTTTGTACGAATCCAGCCCTTCAAGTGATAATAAAGAGAAACCACCAACACATTGACGGAAACTACATCCTAGAAAAAACAAAAAAAGTAATCCTTCAACAAATCTAAAAGAAGAAACCCCAAGAACAGAATCCCAACTTTAACAACAAAAATAACAGGAAGCAACAATTACTTTTCTTTAATCTCATAACATCAACAGACTCAATTCTCCAATAAAAAGACATAGACTAATAGACTGGCTACACAAATAAGACCCAACATTTTGCAGCTTACAAGAAACCCACCTCAGGGAAAAAGACAGACACTACCTTAGGATGAATGGCTGGAAAACTATTTTCCAAGCAAATGGTCCGAAGAAACAAGCTGGAGTAGCCATACCAATATCAGATAAAATTGACTTTCATCCCAAAGTTATCAAAAAAGACAAGGAGGGACACTTCATACTCATCCAAGGTAAAATCAACCAAGATGAACACTCAATTCTGAATATCTATACTCTGAATACAAGGGCAGCCACATTCACTAAAGAAACTGTAGTAAAGCTCAAACCACACATTGCACCTCATACAATAATAGTGGGAGACTTCAACACCCCACTCTCACCAATGTACAGATCCTGGAAACATAAACTAAACAGAGAAACATGAACACTAACAGAAGTCATGAAACAAATGGATTTAATAGATATCTACAGAACATTTTATCCTAAAACAAAAGGATATACATTCTTCTCAGCGCTATATGGTACCTCTTCCAAAATTGACAATATAATTGGTCACAAAACAGGCCTTGACAGATACAAAAATATTGAAATTAAACCCATGTATCCTATCTGACCACCATGGACTATGGCTGATCATCAATAACAACATAAATAATAGAAAGCCAACATTTACGTGGAAAGTGAACAACACTCTACTCAATGATTACTTGGTCAAGGAAGAAATAAAGAAAGAAATTAAAGATTTTCTAGAGTTTAATGAAAATGAAACCACAACATACCCAAACTTATGGGACACAATAAAGGCAGTCCTAAGAGGAAAACTCATAGCTCTGAGTGCCTCCAAAAAGAAACTAGAGAGAGCATACACTAGCTGCCTGACAGCACACCTATAAGCTCTAGAACTAAAGGAAGCAAAGTTACCCAAGAGGAGTAAATGGCAGAAAATAATCAAACTCAGGGCAGAAATCAACCAAGTAGAAACAAAAAGCCCTATTCAAAGAATCAACCAAACCAGGAACTGGTTCTTTGAGAAAATCAACAAGATGGATAAACCTTTAGCCAGACTAACTAAAGGGCACAGGGATATTATCTTAAATAACAAAATCAGAAATGAAAAATGAGACATAACAATGTAACCTGAAGAAATCCAAAACATGGTTAAATCCTATTTAAAAAGGCTATACTAATCAAATCTAGAAAACCTGGATGAAATGGGCAACTTCCTAGACAGATACTAGGTACCAAAGTTAAACCAGGGTTAGATTAACAATCTTAACAGTCCCATTTCCCCTAAAGAAATAGAAGCAGTCATCAAGTTTCCCAACCAAATAAAGTTCAGGACCCGATAGGTTTAGTGCAGAGTTCTATCAGGCCTTCAAAGACTACCTAATTCCAACTCTCCTCTAACTATTCCACAAAATAGAAACAACAGCACTCTACCCAATTCATTCTATGAAGCCACAATTATTCTGAGACCTAAATAACACAAAGACCTAACAATGAAAGAGAACTTCATAACAATTTCCCTTATGAATATCGGTACATAAATACTCAATTAAAACCTCGCAAACCATATCCTAGAACACATCAAAACTATCATCCATCATGACCAAGTAGGCTTCATCCCAGGGATGCAGGGATGGTTTAATCCATCAACGTAATCCACTACATAAACAAACTCAAAAACAAAAACCACATGATCATCTCCTTAGATGCTAAGAAAGCATTCGACAAAATCCCAAACACATTCATGATAAAAGACTTGGAAAGATTAGGAATTCAAGGACCATACCTAAACATAATAAAAGCAATATACAGCAAACCAGTAGCCAACATCAAAGTAAATGGAGAGAAGCTGGAACAATCCCACTAAATTCAGGGACTAGACAAGGCTGCCCACTTTCTCCCTACCTATTCCATATAGTACTTGAAGTCCTAGCCAAAGCTACTCAACAACAAAAGGAGATCAAGGGGATCCAAATTGGAAAGGAAGAAGTCAAACTATCACTGTTTGCAGATGATATAATAGTATATATAAGTGACCCCAAAAATTCAACCAGAGAACTCCTAAACTTGATAAACAGCTTCAGTGCAGTAGCTGGATATAAAATTAACTCAAACAAGTAAATGGCCTTTCTCCACACAAAGGATAAATATGGCTGAGGAAGAAATTAGGGAAACAACACCCTTCACCATAGTCACAAATAATATAAGGAAGTGAAAGATCTGCATGATAAGAACTTCAAGTCTCTGAAGAAAGAAATTGAAGATCTCAGAAGATGGAAAGATCTCCCATGCTCATGGATTGGCAGGATTAATATAGTCAAAATGGCTATCCTGCTGAAAGCAATCTACAGATTCAATGCAATCCCCATCAAAATTCCAACTCAATTCTCCACTAACTTAGAAAGGGAAATTAGCAAATTTATCTGGAATAATAAAAAACCTAGGATAGCAAAAACCATTTTCAACAATAAAAGAACCTCTGGTGGAATCAACTATCTCTGACCTCAAGCTATACTACAGAGCAATTGTGGTAAAAACTGCACAAAACAGTACTGATACAGTGACACACAGGTGGATCAATGGAATAGAATTGACCCAGAAATGAACCCACATATCTATGGTCACTTGATCTTTGACAAGGGAGCTAAATCCATCCAGTGGAAAAAAGACAGCATTTTCAACAAATGGTGCTGGCACAACTGGTTGTTCTCAGGCAAAAGAATGCAAATTGACCCATTCTTGTCTCCTTGTATGAAGCTCAAGTCTAAGTTGATCAAAGAACTCCACATAAAACCAGAGACACTGAAATTTACAGAGGAGAAAGTGGGGAAAAGCCTTGAAGATATGGGCACTGGGGAAAAATTCCTAAACAGAAGAGCAATGGCCTGTGCTGTAGGATCAACAATTGACAAATGGGGCCTCATGAAATTAAAAGCTCTTGTAAGGCAAAAGACAATGTTAATAAGACAAAAAAAGGCCACAAACAGATTGGGAAAGAATTTTTACCAATCATAAATCTGATAGGGGACTAATATCCAATATATACAAAGAGCTCAAGAAGGTGGACTCCAGAAAATCAAATAACCCCATTAAAAATGGGGTACCGAGCTAAACAAAGAATTCTCAAGTGAGGAATACCAAAGGGCTGAGAAGCACCTGAAAAAATGTTCAACATCCTTAATCATCATGGAAATGCAAATCAAAACAACCCTTAGATTCCACCCCACACCAGTAAGAATGGCTAGGATAAAAATTTCAGGTAACAACAGATGTTTGCAAAGATGTGGGGAAAGAGGAACACTGTTCCATAGCTGGTGGGATTGCAAGCTTGTACAACCACTCTGGAAATCAGTCTGGCGGTTCCTCAGAAAATTCAACATAGTACTACTGGAGGATCCAGCCATACCTCTCCTGGGCATATACCCAGAAGATGTTCCAACTGGTAATAAGGACACATGCTCCACTATGTTCATAGCAGCCTTATTTATAATAGCCAGAATCTGGAAAGAACCCAGATGTCCATCAACAGAGGAATGGATACAGAAAATGTGGTACATTTACACAACGGAGTACAACTCAGCTATTAAAAATAATGAATTTATAAAATTCTTGGGTATCTGGAGGATATCATCCTTCGTGAGGTAACCCAGTCACAAAAAAGTCACTTGATATACACTCACTGATAAGTTGATATTATCCCTAAATCTAGAATACCCAAGATACAATTTACAAATCATAAGAAAATCAAGAAGAACGAAGACCAACGCAGGAATACTACATTCCTTCTTAGAATAGGGACCCCCCAGAGCTCATATCTCTAGTTGCATATGTATTAGAAGATGGCGTAGTCAGCGATTATTGGGAAGAAATTTCCCCTTGGTCTAGCAATCTTTATATGCCCCAGTAGAGGGGAGTGCCAGGGCCAAGAATTGGGAGTGGCTGGGTAGGGGAGCAGGGTGGGGGGGCATATAGGGGACTCATTGGACAGCACTTGAAATGTAAATAAAGAAAATATCTAATAAAAATAAAAAATAAAAATAAATAAAAATAAAATAAACTTCACTAAGAACAATTAAAAAATAGGGAAGGAAACACCGATGGAAGGGGTTACAGAGACAAAGTTTGGATCTAATACTAAAGGATGGACCATCCAGAGACTACCCCACCCACAGATCCATCCTATAATTAGCCACTAAACCCAGACACTATTGCATATGCCAGCAAGATTTTGCTGAAGGGACCCTGATATATCTGTCTTTTGTGAGCCTATGCCAGCACCTGGCAAACACAGAAGTGCATGCTCACAGTCATCTATATGATGGAACACAGGGCCCCCAATGAAGGAGCAAGAGAAAGTAACCAAGGAGCTGAAGGGGTCTCCAACCCTTTAGATGGAATAGCAATGAGAACTAACCAGTACCCCCAGAACTCATGTCTCTAGCTGCATATGTATTAGAAGATGGCCTAGTTGGCCATCATCGGGGAGAGGGACCCCTTGGTCTTGCAAACTTTATATGCCCCAGTACAGGCGAATGCCAGGGCTAAGAAGTGGAAGTGGGTAGGTAGGAGAGCAGGGCAGGGGGAGGGTATAGGGAACTTCCGAGATAGCATTTGAAATGTAAATAAAGAAAATATCTAATTAAAAAAAAAAAGACACATTAAAAAAAAATGTAGCACCAAACGCCAGATACAGAGCAGATATTAATTTTTATTTTAATACTAATATATGAGTATTTTACAAAGAAGCTTATGTTGGATGCATAAACATGATAATCTTCTGGTATGTTGAATTCATAACAATATATAGTTAAATTATCCCCCCTCTTTATTTTTATTTTCAGTTTTAATTGGGTCCTAGAAAATTTAAATTACTGATACAGCTTGCTTTGTATTAATGCAGACAGTGCTTGCTAAGTTATTTAATCAGTTAGCTACTTCAGAACATATCAAATTTTTGCCATGAGCCATTTCGGAGAAGCTAAGAACTAGCAGGTGATCTTCCCAAGATGGTTCTGCTACAGTGTAAATTTATGATGAATTTGCTTCTTTAGGCAAGACCAAGGAAATTAGATTTGAGGAAAGATTTCTGCTATTAATATGTTTTCCTGTTATTAATAAATACATAACAATCACTAAGTATTGATTCACCCTTTCGAGCAGATTTCTTTAGACCTACGAAGATATACTATCTTGTAGTGATACTATATAGACAAATAGGTAATGATTCTATAGAATTCCTTGACTTGATTCAAACAATTTTAGGAAGAAAGTTTTTAGAGATGTTCTTAGTTGCTAGTAAGATATAATAAAGTTAGACTCAAGAATAGAATGTGCCCACTCCTCTTAATAGTATGTAAAGGCTGCATAATAAGAAATACAATGAGCTTTCATAATCATACTAAAAAGAGAAATAGACAATTTTGTTGTCAAGGAAAAACATTCAGCTTCAAGGATAAGATCAGGTGTGCACTATGATAGGGCAAGGCCATGTAAAATCTGTTGCTTTGAACTTTTAGTAAGTATATTATAATGAAACACTGCTTTGAACTTAATATCAATATCCTTCCGTAACTCCCATTCTATGTAATATTTTACCTCTGAGGTAATTTTTTAAAGAACTTTTTATCTAAGAAGGTATAAAAATGCCAGAGAAAAGAAATAAAGTAGTTGGTTGAATGGTTTGGTTTGGGGAGCTCTGCCCCATCCATCCATCCATCCATCCATCCATCCATCCATCCATCCATCCACCCATCCATCCATCCATCCACCCATCCCTCCATCCATCCATTCAATTGTGTATGTCTATTTGTCTATATGTATGTAGGTAGGTATATGTGTATGTATGTATGTAAGCATGCATAAAAACTTGTGGAATTGATTGTGACAGACAGGCTGGACCAGAGTGTGGGTATATGAATGTTTGAATGTATATATGTCAGCCTATATTTCCCTGTATAAAGCATATAATTCTTTTCCTTTCCTTCTACTCTCGATCACAAAGAGTTAACCAGCTTAGCTAGAGAGGTTTCTGACTGATTCACCAATTCACCAGCAATAAATACTTTTATTTAATTCCCCACCCCCACTCCATGCTGTTTTACTATGAGGTGCTAAACTCCAGAGACTCGGAGTTTCTGACCTCAGTGGAACTCAGGCAGGTGAGCTACCACTGCAATGTAATTTAGACTTAAGACAGGTAAATGTTTTGTTATAGAAAAGGCAACCCTTTATAGAAAAGGCAAGCCTAAATATTTCACAAGACCAAGTCTTGCCTCTGCAAATGCTCTACCCGCTTGGCTACCTCAAGAGAGAACCTGAAAAAACTGTCAGGGTTGGTTCCCAGCAGTTCATCAAAACTCCAAACACTTAAAAAGTATTTTGTTAATATCACTATCAACATATCATCATTGTGTGTGTGCTTGTATGTATGTATGTATGTATGTATGTATGTATGTATGTATGCATATCCCTGTATGTATTTGTTTGTGTGCTCTTTCTTCTTTCAGGTTCTCTCTTGAAGGTAGCTGAGGGGGAACTTTGGCAGGGGCAAGTTTGGTCTTGTGAGATATTTAGGGCTGCCTCTTCTATAATAAAATGTTTACTTATCTTAAATCTAAATTACTTTGCAGTGGTAGCTGACCTGTCTGAGTGTGTGTGTGTGTGTGTGTGTGTGTGTGTGTGTGTGTGTGTGTGTGTGTATGCATGTGTGTGTGGGGGGGTGTAGGCATGTGCCACAGTGCATGTCAGAGGATAACTTTCAGGAATTGCTTCTTGCTCTTTCCTCGCACGTTGTTTATACATGGTCTCTCTTGTTTCCCTTGCTGGCCTGCATACTGGTGGACTTAGAACTTTTAGCTCACCAGTCCCTAGCTCTAAACTCTTAAGCTAAAAAGTTAAAATACATTTTGGAAGACCTGATGTGTACATGTTAACAGTTGGACTGAATGACATTACACATAACACTCTGGTTTGAACAGGGGAGAAAAGTTACTAAGAAGAAAATCTCAAAATGCTGCTGAGAGTGAATGCCAGATAAATAACAGATAAATATCTCATGAAGAAAAGTATTCAACCCTTGCTTTCACAGATGTCAGTCCTTAGCTTCTTGGCTCTGTTGCCTTTGAGTCTATGGCAAGGAAAATATTGCAACAGGATCACAGAAAACAGAAATCTACTAGTCCAGTGCAGCAGACAAGAAGCCAGGTGAGAGGAGAAAGGTTTGGAATCTCAATATCCCCTCAAGGGAGTGACCCCCAATAGCAAAACTTCCTCCATTTTGACCTAACCTCTTGAATTCCATTACAGCCCAGTTCACCGTGTGCTAGGATAAAAAGCCTTTAACAACAAGGTCCTAAAGGAAATGTATCCATGTCAGAACAACTAGATTGATTGACCTAACAAGCTAAATCTCCTTTGTTCCACACTTCACTTTTAAAAAAATAATTATTTACTTTTATTTCATTTTGTGCGTGTCCTGCCCTAATGGTTCTCTGTGTGACACATGTCCATCTCTCCCATACAGGCCTGGAAAATATGTCATATTATCTGGAACTGAGCCACTATGTAGGTACTAAAAATAGAACCTGGATCCTCTGAAAGAGCAGCCAATGCTCATAACACATACCTCTCCCCATTTTACTTTTATAAAGAGGTATCCTCATTCAGGAGTTTCTGAAAAAGGTTTTTCAACTTCAGAACAACCAGGAAATGTAAATTATTAAAAGACAGGAAGATAAAAGTGTTTCTTGTTCCTCACCTGTACCCCAAACTTTCAGTCTCCCACCTAGCCCCTTGAGCCTCCTTCTAAGCTACTCAAAAAGGCAGTCAGCAGGAGATTTCATAAGAAAACAATGTCGCCATGACAATGAAAGAGTATTTTAGATGCTGCAGCCAGTTCTGCTTCAGTGGGAGAATCCTTCTCCTGACCTTCCCCTTTGAAAGAAAGAAGGAAGGAAGCTAAAGTCAGTTCAGATGACTCTAGAAAAGAAAATGCACAAATGAGGAAATCATTTTACATATTTAGATACCACATAATCATGGGCAAAATACTTTGAATTCCTGACATAGTGTCAGCAATATCTGAATAAGGAAATATGTGAAAGTCCTGCACTGACACCCTGAATTTGACTTCTGCAGTGATCTGCTTAGAATATGAATGAGAAAAATCTTATGAATTTATGAGAGAACATCAAAGTGAGGCTCAAAATGAGCCTTTTCATGAATACTAATAACAAGAAAACAACATTAGATGTCACTTGCTAATATGGGAAGGGCTTTGGGTACATATGTTAGTCCAGTCATTCAGCATGTAGAAGTCAGTCCAGTCTTCCCCAGGGTTCCCAAGTGCATTGAGTAACCTCTCCCAGTAATGGTAGCAACTAAAAGCTCCTAAGAAAGTGGCATTAGGCCCTTTCTGTCCCTTCTTAAAAATCACATAGACTATGATGCCCACAGCAATTTCCAACCCTCTTTTACAGAAAAATTAAAGTCAGACACAGAGGGGGGAAATGATCCTTCACAGCTTTTGTACTGCCCTGTTGGCAAGCTAGGCTACCATCAATCTCAGCCTGGCAACTGTTAATCCATTACATACTATTGTGGGTTTGTTGAAAGACAACTGAAGAGGTGCATAATGAATCCTGAAATCATCAAAATGATTATCCAGACTGCACTATATTAGGTTCATTTCTTTTTTTCCCAATTTTTATTAGATATTTTCTTCATTTATATTTCAAATGTTATCCCGAAGTCCCCTAAACCCGCCCCCATCCCCCGCCCGGCTCCCCTACCCACCCACTCCCACATCTTGGCCCTGGCATTCCCCTGTACTGGGGCATATAAAGTTTGCATGACCAAAGGGCCTCTCTTCCCAATGATGGCCAACTAGGCCCTCTTCTGCTATATATGCAGCTAGAGACACGAGCTCTGGGGGTACTAGTTAGTTCATATTGTTCTTCCACCTATAGGGTTGGAGACCCTTTCAGCTCTGTGGGTACATTTCAAGGAAGCAACCAGCAGTGTCCCTCAGATGAATATCGTATCCACAGGTCTGGATATTTGTGGTCACAGGTGAATAGGATCAAAAGTTTATATTTGATGTTCAGAATCTATTTCAAATTTTAAAAAGAGAAATATAGAATACAAGAGGGAGTTTCAAGTGAATTTTAACTGTTAAACATTAAAAAATGTTTAATATCTGCTTCATCTAATCATTGCCTTAGCTCAGCCTTGACATCTGAATCAACTTTGGCTTAGCTTTGGATGAATGAAGCTATGCTCATTATGACTATTAGTTAGAATAGCCCCAGAAAAATTCCTGAAGTGAATCTTGTCATTTCAAAATAAAAGATAATGATGATTTTTTTTTCTGCATTAGGGCTAACTAAACTACAATAAGATGTATTATAGATAGCACATACAGCTAAGGATGAATTTCTCAAATTCACTAAATACAGATTTTTTTAAAGGTGACCCTAGTTATGTAAACTAATATATTCAGAAATGTATGAAGAAAAAAGTATGATTCACCCTCATCCACTAAGGGGGATTGAAAAAAAGAAAATGACAATTCAGCTATTGCTTACTTCAACTCTTACAGGAAGGGATTTTGAGACCCAGCCTAGGAAATGAGAATGCCTTCTCACCTCAAAAAATAAGGCTAACCATTTATCACAGAGCAGAACAGTCTTGTAATTAAGAAATGAGTCTTAAGGAAATAAGAAAGTAGGAATGGCTGCTTACCTCTATGAAGTGCTGAGTCGCTTAATTTGTTTTATTAAGGGAGGGTGTTTAAATTCTTGGGAAAAACAAGTGGTGTTGGTGATTTAATTTGTTCAATCTTCTCATAAAAAAAGGGAGTCAGAAATTTACATCATTTCCACATATATATTTTGATAATAATTTTTTAAAATCCTGCTGTGCCACTTGGTCCAAATAAATATTCAATATATTCAAAACAATGCTGCTTTTTGACTTTTTGACCTTGAAATGGTCAGTTTCTCAGTAACCTGTGGAATCTCCACTGACGCCCTCCTACAACTGTGTGTGTGTTGCTTGCTTAGTTACTTGCTTACTTGTTTATTGGTTGGATCATATTTGGTTAGTATATTAATCAGAGTTCTCTAGAGGACCAGAACTGATACTTGTGATGTATTAAAGTTTCTTACAGGCTTTGGTCCAGTAGTCCAATAGGATGTCTCCCTACATAAAGGTCAAGAATCAAGTAGTTGTTCCACCTACAAGACTGAATGTCTCAGCAGTCCCAATGTGGTAGTAGAGCACTGGAGAACTGCTCTTCCTTCATCTTCATTGGAATTGCACAGAAGTAGGTGCAAATACCAGTGAAGGAATTCCCCATCAATAGCACAGATGACCTTGCCAACATGAATGTGGTCAAGCAGGCAAAAAGCAAAAGCTTCCTTCTTCCATGCTGCCAAAAAAATGTGGTCTTTCTACTTCAAATGATTCAGTAAAGAAAAACTCTTTACAGGTGTGCCAGCTGTTTGGATCTTAGCTGGTTCTACACAAAACCAAATTAACAAATAAGATTAGGTGTAACATTTGGTTTCTTGGTTGGGTTGCTGATTATTTTCACCTCCTGCTGCCTACTATTTTGAGGTAAGGATATTAAATCTCCAGTTATATTAAGTTTGAATATATCCTTTGAGTACTGAAGATATGAGAAAAACATCGACACAGCAATTATTCCACATAAATAATAAAAAGGACAGATTAAAACAAACAGGCAAGCAAATATATCTCAAGCAAGCAGACAATTGATAAGCAATAATGATTTTAGAATTCCAGGAAAGAATGTCCTTGGCAGAGGGGCACAGAAGATAATGACCTCTGATGGATTTGCTAATCTTGGGTCTACATTGAAGGCTAGAAAAATAGACATGACACTCAACTAAAATCAACAGGCATATAACCTCACAGAGCTATGTGACTAAACCCTAAAAGAAGAAAGACTAAGCAGAAACAGAGTTAAAAGAATTGGAGATATCACAAACAGGCTTTAAAGCAGTCATCATGAATGTGCTAAAGAAAATACAAAATGTACTCATGGTAGCACAGTTAATATTGGTTCATAAGAATATCCAAATATTTAGAGGAAAAAAATGTTGGAAAGAAAAAAGTGATCTCAACAGTAAATAACACACCCATAGGACATAGTTTATTTGTTAATAGGAACAAGATTGCATATGTAGAAAATACAAAAGACAATATGCTCTATTAAAATTAACTGGCTTGGACGACCACTGGGTATGGCTTCCTTGTAAAAATCAATTCTGTTTCTCTACAATAGAAAACAAATTATTAAAACTTGACATTCAACACTTTTTAAAAAATGTTCTTAATAAGGTCTCATGGAATTTTATGTACACTTGTAGCAAATGCTGCTATGTCATTAAAGAAAAAATTAAGACTACATCCCAATAACAATGGCTTTATTAGGCTAAGGCTTGACAAGAAGTGCCCAAGACAGGAAAATAGAGAAATCTGGACACAGATCCCATTCTTACAAACTAGTATTGGGTTACTTATCTCACCACTCTCTGAAGTCTTTGAAGTCTCTGCTTCTCAGTAAAGCATTTTTCCAGAGCCTCCAGTAGCCTATGGTTGCCCCATAATACCAACCAAACCATAGTCTTCAAAAATAAGTATGAGTCTTTCTACCAACAAATTATAAGCCTCCTGAAAGATGTCATCTTATTTCCTTTATGTCATTACCAAGAGGGCTAAATACAATGTTAATCAAGGTTTGCCACCTGAATAGATGAATGCAGAAAGAATGAAAACATAGATTTCTGTCCAAAATAATATTTCTAAATAAAAAACAGAGAAATCAATCAGATGGGAAATGAAATATAAGGCAGGGAAGTAAAAGATAACTAACTAAATAATAAAATCATGGTGAAATAAATGGAGACTGAGAATGGAGCCCAGGGACCAGAACTATTGGATAAGTTGGCTAGTTGAGCAGGTTGACCTATCTGAAGCACAAAGGCACATAAATTGATGAATGTAAGGTGCTGAAAAGATGACTTAGCTGGTAAAAGTACTGGCTGCTCTTCAAGAGACCCTGGATTCAATTCCCAGCATAAACATGGTGGCTCTTTTAGCATCCACATTGTTGAGAAATTGTATTGGATGCATACACTGATTCTGTTCACTTTCTGAGCACCATGTGACACATCCAAATTCAATCATAGGATTATAAAGCCAGATAAGACTGATCTTCTGATGATAGGGTCAAATCTTAGGTGTGTACTTACTAAGGAACATCAATTTATGAAGCTTGATTAAAGTGTTTGTCCTCCATTGTTTTATAAAAACGATTGCTTATAAGATGTCAACCACCAACCACCAATAACTCAATGCAGAAGTCATTGTGCTGATATTCTCTAACATAGTGATGGATGAATTTACTATTTCTGGGCTTTACAATGTTACAAATGCAATACACATAAAGTATCAACTATTCTTGAACTGTGATGTCTTCCAAAATCAGTAATATGTGTGATGATACTCTCATGATGACCTACCTGGGTTGATACTCTTTTTTGATGCTGAGAAGCAGTAATGAGTCAGACCTATGGTTACCAAAAGAACTACACATACCCTATATGCCACTGTGTTCCTGAATGGTGGGAGTTGTTGAGTAGGATAGATGAATTTAATGCATTCTTACATATGATGTGTTTATTGAGACAGAGCTTCCATGTATGTTGAAGAGTATGTATTTTTAAATTACCTGAGTTTCTTGAGAAACTGTCTTTTGAGGCAAAAAGTGTATATTTTACTCATGCCCTTTCACCATTAATACAGCCCATAACATCACTTTTTAAATCTTCTCTCTTATTCCACTAGCTCTTACTGTCCATTATTAAGCAAATAATTGAATACCTCAGGCTATGAGGTATAATTTCCTTGTTTTTCTAATTCTTCTAATTTCCTTATTTTATAAGTTCTTTGCATTTCTGTTTATTCTCCAAAATGAGATATTCTTTCTCGTAAAACTCACATAACAATGAACAATCCACAGCTTTCCCATGATACTGAATCTAATTGAAAATAGTCTTTTCTGTAAAAATTAGTAGTAAAACTACTAGTACTATTACTACTAACTGCTTTTTCATTACGTGTCACAGCAACCATGTATTTTAAAAACAACCTTCAGCTTCATCATGATATCAAACCCAAAATACTACAGTATGGTAGGCACTGATCAGCTGTAGACTTAGAGAAGAAAGATGCAATTATTTTCTGGAAGAGACTAGAAAAGAAAAAAGAAAAAAGACCCAAAGCCAATGTCTCCAAGGCCCGTAGAGACCTCTTCACATGTAGCTCATTGCTTTAGGAAAACTGCTCTCAGTGTCTTGTGATTCATTGATTTACCTGTCTGACTTACTACCAACTAACTGCAACCTTCTCAAAGGCAAGATCTCTCACATTCTCTCACACCTAGCCTCGATTTAAAACATGAAAAGGTCACATCACTGAAATGTCATATAGACGGAAAGAATTAAGAAACAGAGAGAGAAGGGATCAGAACCAGACCTAATGGAATCTCCAGGTACACGGAGGCACTCTTTAATGTACATATGCTCATTTCAGATCTGATGGCTCATGGAAGTCCTTCCAGGGCACAACCTTAACTTCACCTCTGATACCTGCTTAGAAATCAATTCAAGGGCATTTGATGTTGTGTCAAGAGTTCAGAGTACTCTAGTAATTACAGAGGTCTGTGCAGTGAGCAAAGCAGATCTTCTTGCTCTCCGGAAGGCCAGTGTTGATCCTGAGACCAACGCTATGCTGAAGCAACAGAATTAAGCAGCACTGTTTTGCTATGAAATAAACAGCTCGTATTTATTCATATACAGTTGTTGTTTTCCTTTCTCCTTGTACATGTGCTACAATTCTCCCCAAACTAATTACCTAATTACAGATGGTGAAAGCATTTAAAGGATTAAGCTGAGATCCCTCACATGTAATGTGGAGGTAGGGATGTTTATTAACTGCTCCACTGAAGAATAACCCAACCCCGTTTCACCAATGTTTACTCATTCATTAATCTGCCCCCTCCACCTATACGTTTAGCCAGCTTTAATCCCTCTAAGGTACCACTAAATACTACCAGCCATTTATACTAAACACTTTAATTAATCACATTAGCAGCCATGTGTTGACCCTTCTCTTCTCCTGCATGCCACTCACAGTGTCCTGGGAAAAGAACTGGAAAACACATTGCTAACCATGGCCACAATGCATAGAATTGCCAACTACTCCTTTAAAGATGGAGTTACCAACTGCTTAGACAAGAGAAATCAAAATGTGACCACTCTTCTTTTGACAGATGGATGTGCTATTTTTTATTACCCTGCTGCATGGTTTGTAGAGGAAGTCAATAAAGGATGTACACAAAGAAGAATATCCTCTTTAAAAGTATGGATGCCTCCAGTAAAAGTCCATGTACATTAGCCAGTACTCTTGGAGGGGTCATTACTCAGAGAAAGTTAGGTTATGCCACAAGAACAAACAATTTTGAAAATGTGGGGCTATGGCACTGATGTTCATATTTCATGTATGAAAATTACATTGTGGGTCTGAGTGATACTGTTGTGGCTTCTCAGCATTGAATTCTGGTCCATTCATATATGTCTATCACCTTAGCCTGGAAAGGAAGAGTCTCACGGGCTAGAGAATTACAAGTTGGCTTTCCACTGCAGTCTGAGAAAACAGGTATCATTTATAAGACAAATGTTATAATTCTGTGCAACAACCAGAAGACTGACATATGTGCACAGGAGAGAATAATAACTAATACTAATTTTTAACGAACTACATTGGGTCCATTGGTCTTAACTATTCACTGATTATTGATAACAATACTTTATTTTGTTGTGATGAAAGCTAGGGTGTGTGTGTGTGTGTGTGTGTGTGTGTGTGTGTGTGTGTGTGTGTGTGTGTATGTGTGTTTGTGTGTGTTATATGAAGATACTTATGTGGATGCACATGTATAAATTCATTTATGAAAGTCACAAGTCAAAGAAGAGTGTCTTCCTTGATCATTCTCTACCTTATTTGTTGAAGCAAGGTTTCTCATTGAACCTGAAACACATTCACTCCTCTAAGCCATCTGAGCTATCTAAGCCAATTCATTCATCTAAGCCAATGAGTTCCAGAAACCCACCAGTGAAATCTAGCTCTACTGTCAAATGATGGGTTACAGATGTCTGTCATGATGCCCAGTATTTACATAGACATTATGGATTCAAACTCAGACCCGCATGCTTGCCCAGCAGGCACTTTATCAACCATGTTATCCTACCAAGCCCTAGCAGACTTTTCTATTGTCTTATATGTCATTAGTTCTTACTTTTGCCATGCTTCACAGAATAATCATGACTAAACTGAGTGAATGGATTGAAATTTAGTGGTGGGGGTGCCCAATCTACCACACCTATGTTTCTACTCCATTGCTTCCGACTGGCCTTCCCATCTTGGGTGTAATAACTGAAGACTACAGAAATGTTCTAAAGTATTCTGTGTGGTTTTCTTCCTTGAGAAGGAGGCTCATACTTTTCTTTGAGTTTTAACATTGCTGATCTATTGGCTTCTGAAATGTTAAAGCTATTCATCAAGTCTGAGCATCTGCTGGGTCCCTTGCATGTCAGGTGCACATGAGAAGGCACTGAGGAAAGAATGGATAAGAAATAGGTAGGAGGCTGAAGTTCAGCTACAGATCAAGGATACATATATGTTCAGTGGTTGGAATGATGGGAGCTGAACCAATTGGTCTAGAAACTGAGCTTAAATAATTGAAAATGTCAATGGTAGTGCTAGGAAACAGAAGCTGGGTTCAAATAAAAGCAGTAAGAGCCAGAAGATAACCATTATGTTTCTTGCAAAATGCTGGGAAAATCCTCTCCTCTGCTCTTTAAAGAAGGAGAAAGGGAGGAGAAGAGCAAGGCACACTAGAAGTAAGGAAAGGAAGGTCAGGAAGGAGAGGCTGGCTATGACACACTGTATGAAAGGAGAGGCTGGCTGTGACACACTGTCTGGCAACAGTAATGCTTGGGGATGGGACTAGATTGTGTCCCTTTTTGCCTCTGGACACTATTAGTACATGAGGTCTGGTGGTGAAAGGAGAAACATCACCCTGGACTTGCCTGTCATTAAACTGTAACTACCCTGGTAAGAACATGTATTAAGTAGTTAGCTATTGCCTGGCATCTCACAGGCTTCCAAGGCACTATCTGAGACTTTCACATTTGAACGAAATGTAGATTAAAGACAGACATGGGAAAGTATTCAAATCAGTAAATGTACATTTAATGGCTAATTGTAAAGTAACCCTCCCTCTGCATGCCTTGAGAACCAGAAATTCATACTTGTCCCTTCCTTCTCTCTTACCCAGTGAACTCCACTGTTCTGCCATCATGTTGATAATACCCATGTCTGCCTTTGGTTTTGTCTCTTATGTCTATGCCTTGATTTGCCTAATTAGTAAGTTCCCTAAACTGTGGTTATCTAGTGACTACTATGTCCTAGGGGCCATACATCTAGAGCAGAGTTCAAAACACTGACCCAGAAGGTGAGGCAATGTGAAGCCTTGAAGGCAAGCTGTCTCGTTTTTAACTGCCACCTGTGTCCAAAAGTCTCTTGAATGCACTAGCATTCAAGAGCAGCAATTCCAGATCCCTTCTGTGCCACTGACCCAAGTTAACCACCATTAGAGAGGCTCTTCTGACCTGTGTGCACTTAAGCAACTCCCACAGATCTGGCTGCCAGGGGCCTTTCAGCATCTGTGAGTGTGCTCTAGTTATTGTAGTGTTATCCAATAGAGTTACCATCTCCACAGTAACTTCATACATACATACATACATACATACATACATACATACATCATACATATATACAAATGTCTTGAACAGAGAAAGACAGGCAAGAGAAAAAGGTGGGGGAAGAGAAGGAGAGAGAGAGAGAGAGAGAGAGAGAGAGAGAGAGAGGGAGAGAGAGAGAGAGAAGAAAACAAGTAAAAAATAACCCCCCTAAATCAGAAAGTAGTTCATCTGATACAAGGAAATACTGACTTTAATCAAATTCTGTGGGATGGGCCCTGACACTGATTTGTGCCAAACTATTCATTTTAAAACCTGATTATTTCAAAGGGTTATAATAATCTCATTGTGTCAATTCAACTACAATGTGCAGATCAAGAAGTACAGGGTTAAAAGAGACCGTTTGAAGGTTGAACACGTAGGCTACCATTCAAGCAGCAAATGACCAGGTATGCAAAACCCCTTGAATGTGTCAAGCACCCAGCAAAAGGGAAGCCATAATGGATTCTCTTCACATTTCAAGCTGGCCAGCTCCATTGGCTTACACTCTGCTTTGATGAAGTTCTGGGAAGCCAGCCAGGTCACTTCAGGGATTTAGATAAAGCTAACAGAAATAGATCTGCTCTTTTTCCCTAAGCCCAACTTTGAGGCTGGAATTGAGTAACCCAGCCAAGGATAGCTTGCTGTCCCCACATGAATGTTCCTGAAGTTGCTGGGCAGGTAACAATAATAATGTCTTACCTCTACAGTGTACACAACACTGTATACCTTGCAAAGTTTTCTACATTTTACAAGCTACCTGAACACCCAGTATCACACATGATCAATATGGGACCCATAATTACTGGTGCTCAGTCATCTCTACATATCTCTAACATTAAATGATCTATAGACAAAATTAGATTTAAACACAAGTTTATCCTAAAGCATTTTTAGAACTCTTAATATTCTATTATTCTAAGATAATTTGTGTACTATGATACATGTGTATCTTCAATTCAACATATTTCAACTATGAGGAACCTTATGAATTACTACCTCCAGGCTTTCTTTCCTGGCATGAGAGATCAAAAAGTTGTAGCTAAGCAAAGGGAAGTAACTTTTCCTGGTGTTCAGAGATCAATGGGGGAGTCAAGATGAGCACTAGAATTCAAGAGCAGCAATTCCAGATCCTTTCTGTGCCACTGACCCAAGTTAACCACCTTGTCTTCCATTAGAGAGGCTCTTCTGACCTGTGTGCACTTAAGCAACTCCCACAGATCTGGCTGCCAGGGGCCTTTCAGCATCTGTGAGTGTGCTCTAGTTATTGTAGTGTTATCCAATAGAGTCACCATCTCCATCAGTAACTTCCTACCTATAATTTCTGCTCTCTGAACCTCATGCCCCAACATGGAAAAAAAGCATATGATCCCAGTGCTTTCCACCCCACATGCAAGTATGAAATAGAAAAATCCTTATCAGTGATTATTACTGACTATGAACTCTGCAATTTTACTTTGTCACTGGACCTTTGTGTAGCTCAGTTTCTAAATGAGCAAAGAAGAGATCCTGTGCCTTCCTGAAGAGTTCAGTTCTCCTATGGCATCTGCAGATAGGAACACTGCTTGCTGTCTTCTAAATAAAACTCGTTTGGGTTACCAGTACCACCATCAATTATTCATTATTATCTCCCTGATCTACATTCATCATAGTTTTGTTTATTTAACTAACAAAACC
>LR750960.1:0-20275 GCA_902729485.2 Mus minutoides | reverse complement strand
TGTGTCCTTGTTACCAGATGGAATATCTTCTGGATATATGCCCAGTAGAGGTATTGCAGGATCTTCTGGTAGTACTATGTCCAATTTTCTGAGGTACCGCCAGACTGATTTCCAGAGTGGTTGAACCAGCTTGCATTCCCACCAACAATGGAGGAGTGTTCCCCTTTCTCCACATCCACGCCAGCATCTGTTGTCACCTGAATTTTTGATCTTAGCCATTCTTACTGGTGTGAGGTAGAATCTCAGGGTTGTTTTGATCTGCATTTCCCTGATGATTCCACTGATGTATTTTTAAAATGCCTTGATTTATAACTTTCTTTGTTCTGTTACCATAAAATCTCCCTAAATTTGCTTCCACATTGGAACATGGAACCTGAGATAACATAATTCTGTGTTTCTGAGCCATGGCCACTCTTATTTTGGCTCTAAAATGAACTATCTCTGACTCCTTTTGAGTTGAGAGCTGTGGTTTTATGTTGACACTTCCAACCAGTGCAGTAGAATTCTACTCTGACTTGCTTCCCTAGAAAACTCTCCAGAGGCTTCACTAAATTAAACCTCTTCACTTAACCCAGCCACACTGGCAGCTTCCATTGAAACTCACTGTTCCCTCTTTGCCTTTCATACTACCTACACACCCTCTACTTATCTTACAGTTGTTGGTAGATCTACCTTTGATTTTGTCATTCCAAAAAGTCATTAAATGTCATTGATTCTCACTCCTGTCGTTTAACTTTTATTCACATATACGCATTAATTACCCACAATAATCCTGATATTTATGGATATAAATAAATTTAATGGAATCGACTACCTAACAAAGATCAGGTTTGCCAGTTTTCAATCTGGTTGTACTTTCTGCATGTCTCTATACTTGTATTAGAAATCAATTTTAAACTAAGGAATGAGGGTAGGAGGAGGACTGAAATTTTCTCCACTCAGAGCAGCTGGGAGACTACAGAGAGACCTTGGTCAAAAGCCAATAAATAGGGAGGGAGAATGGTAACAGGCGCCTTAGTTCCTGTTCTGGTGTTCATCACAGTTCCAGGTTATAATTCACCACAGCAGGGCAACCATCGTGGCAAGAGCTTCAAGGAGCTGGTCTCATCACATCACAACCAGTGAGAAAATCATGCATCTATGTGTGCTCAACACATTTCCTCCTCTTTATCTAGTCCAGAGTCCCAGGATGCTCTGACCAAGGAATGAACCTATCAACAGTAAACATGAGTCTTACCACATCAATTAAAGTCATTAGGACTTGGCCTTGTCTCCCAAGTAACTCTAGATTTTATCTTGTTGACAATATTAACCATCACAAGAGATATGGTTTAGCTCTACAGAACTTTTACCAGTTCCTCTATGCATTGTGATATTCCTTTTCCACAGACATCCAGCCATTCAGGGATATCTTGACTGCAATTTCCCTTTGGTCCACCTTCCAGTTTCACACCAAGCTTCAGACTTCTTCTACTTTATAGATTCCCAAATCACAGAATGTCTAGTAACTTTCAATCTGAAAAATGCCTTAGGATCTTTCTCCAAATACCATGACTAAAGTTTAGACAGAATAGAGGAGTATTACCTTTAAGTATGCTATCTGTTCAAATGTGTATTTATGGTGAGACCCAGGGTGAAGCCAGACTCAATGGGAAGCTGAGTTTCAATAAGAAGAGACTCAAGCTAGTCAGAGATATTGCAACTGAGAATGGCTCAAATCTCCTGATTTTTATTCCAGGTCCTCTTTGTTGTAAACCAACAACAACAACAAAATCCACCTGATTCTTAGCTCTCTTCCCTTTATTCCACTTAGAAACTATAGTAAGGTAAAAAAAAGCCATAAACAAGAGAGAGGGTTTAACTTGAACACTTAACATTCTTTGGAAAGCAAGTCCCATGGATGTAAAATAAAGTGCAGGACAGGAGGAAACCATCAGTTAAGATATCTCCTTTTGATGAACATCCACAAGAGCAGGGGCTCTCAACCTTCCTAATGCTGCAACCCTTTAATAAAGTTCCTCAGGCTGTGGTGACCCCAACCATAAAACTATTTTCATTACTACTTCATAACTATAATTTCGGTACTGTAATGAATCGTAATGTAAATACCTGTGTTTTCCAATGCTCTTAGATGACCCCTGTGAAAGGGCAGTCATCTTACAAGGGTTCATGACCCATATGTAGCAAACCACTTTCATAAGAGCAAGAGACAATTTGTACATATTTTAAATTGGTGGCATCACACTAACACAGAGATTTTAAAGAAAAATGCAATTGAAGGCATTGTTAAAATGCAAGCAGGTAAAACAAGGTCTAGTCTCATGGAACCACAAGAACACTTATCAACATTATTTAGGCTGGCATTTCTGCATAACGAGAAGATTCTGGTACATGGGTGCATCTCACAAATGAGCTTAGCGATCAGAAGTAGTCAACCATCATTTCTTTTATTTACCTTCAAGTCATAATTACAAATTATATGTCAGTAGAATACAATGAAAAGAGTTTCTCAAACTGCCATAGTTAACAATGTCCATTTTCTGACCTGAAATGAGGAAATTAAGTACACAGAATAAATTGATATTTTTAAAGTGCAAGAAGCACTTTGGGATGAGGCCAACATTTGGGTATCAACTTACCACATATTCTCAGGATATCTATTTTCATTAGAGAATAAAAATGTACGATTCTATTAAATTATATACATATGGTACTCCATGGATACAACTTGTTAGTGTGTTGTACTTATATAAAATATACACTAGTTGTATTTATGAATCAAGAAAGCCAATGTGAGTTCTTTTTAAAGGATCCATGGTTTAATTTAATTCATATTGAATTAGAAAATACCAAGAACTAGAGTCTGATTGTTCATAATAGACTATATCTTGCTGTGATCATAAGTTATCCCCAAGTAACAGGAGCTAACCAAAAGAAGGTTTCCTATGCTGTTTTGATATTGAGCACTAAATATGAAGCTTAAATCAGAAAGTTCCTTCTCTGTCATTGCCCTCTTGCAACCTCATCAGATTGGAGTTCTTCCTTCAAAATGTATGGACAGAAGAAGAAAAACAGGGCAAGCACCCCAGTGTCCAAGCATGAACTGATATACATGTCAGTTCTACAGTTCTGTTCATGAGGTTCAAGGGTTAAAATGCTAACAACAGGAGGTAGAGACACACATTCTCCTCCTTTATCCTGGAAGGGATGTGTCTGTCACCCTGAGTAAATTAAATGTATTGTAAAAATCACAGGAGGGCAGTGTCACTCTTTGTGGATAGGTAAGTTTTTCCAAGAAGTAAAGTTAGAGTTTTTGGAGGGATAAACTCAGTAGAAATGTCACAGTGAACATGTGAAAAGGTTATAGTAGCCAGGATCTAAGAAATATATCCCACAGTGTTGAGAGAGAGGAAGTAGGGCTGAGTTTTAAATGGTGGTTAAAAAAAAAGCTGCTCTGGTAAACAGTGTAAGAAACACCAAAGATACATAATGAGTTGGTGCTGGATCATATTTTGAAGAGAGAAAAAAAAAGAGCAACTACATTTTGAAGGAGCAGCATTGAGTCTGAAAAAAGTTAACTCAAAGTCACTCACTCTCTAGAACTCATCCCATTAATCCAATTACCCACTGGTCACTAATCCACAGTAGTTATATTTTCTACCTGGCTCTCAAATACACACATTCCTCTATGGACCAGTAAGGCTGGCTTACTGGCTACTGCCAATTGAACATTTATGCATAAATAGAATTCTTATAGTGAAACAATAATTTCCAGTATTTTGAATTCAGACAACGTGATTTGAGAAGATGAGATAATTAGATTATGAATATAGGGCTTCTGTGATTGGATTACTGTCATTTTAAGAGGATAGAGAACTTACCCAACTCCTCAACAGGTAAATACATGGCAAGACAATGATGATTTATGAACTAGGAAATGGACTCATACCCAAGCAGGATGTGATCTTGAGTTGCAGATTTCTACACAAAAATAAGCCTTTATTGTTGGTAACCTCTCCTGTGGTCTTTGTTACTCTATCCTGAAGTGACTAAGACTCCTGTCATCTGAACAATGACCCTTTAGTAATATAAGGCCTCTGATATCACCATTCCAGTGTAACTTGGGACAAGTGGTATTCCAGAAGGTTCTTTCATGACTGTGCCTACTTCTCGATCACACAGAAACAATAATACACCGTACAGCATCATCCACACATCTACATGTGTAGCTCTTTTTATGTAAAGCCTTCCTATAGTGAAGATAGACTACTACAGCTAGCACACATTATAAACTTTTCAATTCACAGTCCCAGAAGCTTTGATGTCCAAGAGTGGAGGTTTTTGACAACTTGCATGTCCCATAACCCAGAAAGTCAGCTAAGCTTGCATGAAAGAGAAAGGGAGAGGGAGACAGAGATGGAGACAGAGACAGAAATTGAGAGAGAGAGAGAAAGAGAGAGAGAGAGAGAATGAGAGAGAGAGAGCAAGAGCAAAGAGCACAAGGTAGAGCCAAGAAGAACTTACACTGATAGCTTACTCCATGGAGAAACACGTCCTTCATTTAGGTGGAGTCTTCTTTGGGTTTTTAACACAACCAAATTTAAACAATGAGTTGTGGTGCATTCATAGCATAGCATTTTCCCACCCTTTCCAGCTCAGAAATGCCTTGTTTTGTGCAGTCTCCTTGCAAAACAGCCTTAACCTGAGCACTCACATAGCTGATAACCCTCTACTCTGGGCTTTTAAATACTTGGTTTCCACTAGCTTCTTTTAGTCTGCATCATTCATGTCCTAGCCTTCTCTGTCCATATTATGAAGGCTACAAAGAGAACAGGGATGTATACTATGTATGGCAAAGTAGAAACTTTGTGCTAAAGCCATTTTGTGATTAAAAAAAAAAAAAAAAAAGCTCTGATGTTTGGATCTGAGGCAAAGACACCGACACCAGGAGAATTAAGAGAACATCAGTACTAGAGGAGTGGTGGAGCAAGAACAAGAAGACTTGAATGAATTCAGCTGCTTGACTTTGGTGATGTAGATAAAGGCTTAATATGTGTTTGTAGGAGTAGTTGCTAAGTATATGTTTTTTAATAGAAACTATATTAACTATGCGCTGTCTCTGGATAGAGTCATACTTTGACACCTTCAAAGCATATAAATATATCATTATGTGAAAGATAAATGTTTGGCAAGAAACAAATCATCATGGGGAATTAAAAAAAAATCCCATGGCACAAGAAAACCACAGGACGAACAAGTAAAGCACAAGGCAGGTAGCACCTATTTTCTTTGCTGTTTTAGAATAATCACCTATCCACTTTTATTTAGCATTAAAGTGTCTCTGCCAATAACTAACGCAGTTATTAATGTCTGCCAGAGATTCCCTACTCTGTAGTTTAGGTTGTAAAGGAAGTAAGTTCAGGGCAGGGAGTGGGAAAGGAAAGGGGAAGTTGAAGTGTGACATGGAGAGGGGTGACCAAGAAGAGAAGGGGAAGAAAAGAAGATGCAGAAGCCTGGAGGGGAGGGAAGGATGTGAGGGGAGAGGAAGGAGAGGGAGGGGAGAGGAAAGACATAAAGGGAAGACCAGGGAAGGGAGTGAGACAGGGGAAAAGATAGGAGGGGAGGGAAGGGAAGAGGTGAGAAGAGGAGAGGGGAGGGAAGAGGAGAAGACAGGAGGGGAAAGGAAGAGGAGGAGAAGTAGGGAAAGGGGGAAGGAAAGAGAGAAGCAGGGGGAAACCCTGGCTGCTAAGAATTACCAATTTAATTCTTTTGCACTGATATGTTCTAACCTTCTGCCTGACTCCCAGATAAAACTCAGGGAGGGCAGTTAAAGAATGATCATTACAGCTGAGCAGTGGTGGCACACACCTTTAATCCCAGCACATGGGAGGAAGAGGCAGGCAGATTTCTTTTTTTTTCCAATTTTTATTAGATATTTTCTTAATTTACATTTCAAATGCTATTCTGAAAGTCCCCTCCCCCTTCCCTCCTCCCCCCTCCCTGCTCCCCTGTCCACTCACTCCCACTTCTTGGCCCTGGCATTACCCTGTATTGGGGCATATAAAGATTGCAGTACCAAGGGGCCTCTCTTCCCAATGATGACCGACTAGGCCATCTTCTGCTACATATGGAGCTAGAGACACGAGTTCTGGGGGTTCTGGTTAGTTCATATTGTTGATCCTCTTCTAAGGTTGCAGACCTCTTCAGCTCCTGGGGCTCTATCTCTAGCTTCTCCATTGTGGGCCCTGTGTTCCCTCTTATGGATGATTATGAGCATCCACTTCTGTACGAGACAGCTATATCAGGGTCCCTTAAGTAGGCACTAGCTGTCCTATGCCATAGTGTCTGAGTTTAATGACTGATTATGGGACGGATCCCCCGTGGTGGGGTAGTCTCTGTATGGTCCATCCTTTCATCTTAGCTCTAAACTTTGTCTCTGTAACTCCTTTCATGGGTATTTTGTTTCCTCTTCACAGGAGGAATGAAGTATCCACGAGCTGGTCTTTCTTCTTNATAAATTCATTTTTTAATAGCAGAATAGTACTCCATTGTGTAGATGTACCACATTTTCTGTATCCATTCCTCTGTTGAGGGACATCTGGGTTCTTTCCAGCTTCTGGCTATTATAAATAAGGCTGCTATGAACATAGTGGAACATGTGTCCTTTTTACCAGTTGGAACATCTTCTGGGTATATGCCCAGGAGAGGTATTTCTGGATCCTCTCGTAGTACTATGTCCAATTTTCTGAGGAACTGCCAGACTGACTTCCAGAGTGGTTGTACAAGCTTGCATTCCCACCAGCAATGGAGAAGTGTTCCTCTTTCTCCACATCCTCGCCAGCATCTGCTGTCCCCTGAATTTTTGATTTTAGCCATTCTGACTGGTGTGAGGTGGAATTTCAGGGTTGTTTTGATTTGCATTTCCCTGATGATTAAGGATGTTGTAGAGGAGAAAGTTGGGAAAACCCTCGAAGATATGGGCACAGGGGAAAGATTCCTAAAGAGAACAGCAATGGCTTCTGCAGTCAGATCAAGAATTGACAAATGGGACCTTATGAAATTACAAAGCTTCTGTAAGGCAAAAGACACTGTCAGCAAGACAAAAAGGCCACCAACAGATTGGGAAAGGATTTTTACCAATCCTAAATCTGATAGGGGATTAATATCCAACATCTACAAAGAGCTAAAGAAACTGGACTCCAGAAAAACGAATAACCCCATTAAAAATGGGGTACAGAGCTAAACAAAGAATTCTCAACTGAGGAATTCCGAATGGCAGGCAGATTTCTGAGTTCAAGGCCAATCTGGACTACAGAATGAGTTCCAGGACAGCCACGTCTATACAGAAAAACTCTGTCTCAAAAAAACAAAACAAAACAACACAAGAAAGAAAAGAAAAGAAAAGAAAAGAAAAGAAAAGAAAAGAAAAGAAAAGAAAAGAAAAGAAAAGAAAAGAAAAGATCAATACACTCAGACTGCAACCAATCAACAGGAAGGAACAGTGCAGAGTAGGCTTGTAAAGGAAAAGAACAAAGCACAGACTTGTTATACTTATATAGATTGCAAACTGTCATCTTTTAAAATCAATTTAGTGTAAATGAGTCTAAAATGCCTCTCACTTCTGCTGAAGTATACTGGAAATACTGGAGAGCATAATCCCAGGTTTTTCTTTGAAGGGGCTACCTCCTGGAAGGGTTGTCACTGATCTAGAGAGTGAAAGACTGATTTCTTATATGTGACTTGTACTTTGCTGGTAATTATAAAACACTATTCAGCATGCCTGTGATGCTGTTTAAAATGCATCTTCCTAGAGCCAGTTCTGAGACTAAGTTTCAGTTGATTGGCAATGAGGCTGAGAATCTGCATTTGGTGGTGGTGGTGGTGGTGGTGTGTGAGTGTGTGCATGTGTAATGGCTCTTCTTGGTTACTGATTTGACTACAACTGGAACAACCAAGTGGCTTAGTATACCTGTGGGAATTTTTTCTTAACTAAACTATTTGAAATAGGAAGACCCACCTTTAATCCAGGTCTTTCGAAGAAGGAAGATTTACCTTTAATCTGGACCATCCCTTCTGCTGGCAGCTGATATAAAGGACATAGAAGAAAGAAGCTTTTATTCTTCTCCTGCTTGTTCTCCCTCTTATTAGCAAGTCCATTCTTTTGCTAGCATTAAAGCCTACATTTTTAGGATCCTGGAAGAGACCAGCTGAGACATACAGCCTAGGGAATAAACAATTACTGTATTCTTATACTTTCTGTTGGTAGATAACCATTGTTCCACTACCAGTTCTTTTTCTGTAGAGCAGTGGTTCTCAACCTCCCTAATACGCTAAGCTTTTAATACAGTTTTTCATGTTATGGTGAGTACCAACCATTAATTTCTTTCCTACTTCATAACTGTAATCTTGCTTCTGTAATTATGAATCACAATGTAAATATCTGATCTGTAAGATATCTGATCTGCAACCATTGTGAAAGACTCCATTAACCCCCAAATGGGGTCATGACCCATAGATTGAGAATCATTGTTCTAAAAATTCTAATACTGTGTGTGTGCACACGTGTGTGTTATTTGTACAAGTGTGTGTGTGTGTGTGTGTGCAAATGTGCACATGAATGTGCCCCTGTAGAGTCAGAGGAAAGGATCAGTTAGTTTTTATAGCTATCCAGCTTGTTCCTTTGCAACAGGGTCTCTTCTTGAACCTGGAGCATTTCCCAAGTAAGTTGGTTAGTCAGCACAAGCCTTGTCTCTTTCAGCCCTCCCTATTCACCTATCCCCAACTCCCATAATAGTGCTACAATTGTAGCAGACTATGGATACATTTTTGTGGGGGATCTAGGGATCTAAACCCAGTTCCTTATAGTTGTTCAATAGCACTCCTACCTATGGATCCATTCCCAGTATAAAGAATTTGCACGTTTCTCAGCTATACTGATGTTGGAAGATCATTTGAAAGACTAATACTGCATATCACATAGCCGGTGTTCTTGTATAGGATCCTAATTTCACACGTGTTGGGTGTTTGTTAAGTAGTAAAACATGAAATAAACACAAATACTGAAAGTTTGGTCTTTAAAACAGAAACTGTCATGCATACGTGACATGCATTGATTCAGGTCAATTCTGTGAAATTACAGAAGGTACTAAGCTTCATTCAAATTTGACAAAAGTCCTGCAAATTTGACTTTCTTGGGGATTTTCCTCAGCATGCCTTAGTCTTTGCAGGACAAAATCCACTTATAATGTGAGTTGGTTTTGAAGAAGTGTTTTGATGTCTTTGACAACTTGTGGTTAATCCACACAGAGTTTTATAGGAACATAAAGAATGGGCTTGATCAGAATGTGTTGAGGGAATATAAACATTAGAATAGCTGGCACTAACAAGCTACACACCTTGAGTAGAAACTGGTTAAAGATGGGAACAAAGAGAAATAACCGTGCAGTATGTATAACAGCAAATCCAAATCAACCTGAAAGGCTCACGTATTACTAACGTGTTATGTTAGAACCACTGATCCTGCCAAATGTGTGTCTTAGAACCAAGAGAACAAACAGGAAGAGATATTCTTGGTATAGACATTTTTGCATAATTTAAATACTGCAAAAATGCTAAACACTTAAATACTGAAAGCTCTTCCTGGGAGTACTCAGGAGTCTTTAGGGACTTGATGATTAGATGTCACCAAAGACACGTTAATGCAAGCACTCATTTGTTGATGAGAACTGAAAATGTAAAGAAAAAAAAAAACAAAAATAACAATAAGTGGTGGAATGAAAACTCAAATCCTAGGAGGCCAATTAAGAAAAAGTAGAACATTTGAGTACCAATACATGAGAACAGGTGCAGAAAGCAGGGTTCTTATTGTTCTTCACTCTAAGGTTATCCTATCATTCACATAGCCTAGAAAAATAAGATGGCAAACAGGACATTTAGTGAGAGTAAATAAGTTAGTCACAAGGATACTACAGGAATTTAGAGAGCACACAGGGGAGACCTGAGATGGGAGTTAATGAGGACAACACAGCCATTTTGGATTCCTTAAATTCTGGGATCTGTCATAGACCATTGTCATAGACCTGATGAGTTTGAGCTCCATCATTACCACCACCACCACCACCCTTGAAAGTATTGCAGTGATATGAACTTGCTGAAATGCTACATGTACTCCAGGTAAGTCAATCTTGAATACAAGAAGACAATAATAGAATAAAAAGCATACAAATAACTGTCTTTACAGATAATCACAAATATTACAGAGTCTTCACCAAATACAGTTCATATCTTCCTACCAATGCCAAATAATACATTAGTTTGTGAAGGGACCTTATCTAGTTTACACAGCCATTCAGGAACCCTGGTCTCTTCCCATCTAATGATGTTTCCATTTAAGAGATCTTAGTATTTCTGCCAAGGATCCTCTACACTTGCCCAAGCAGAAAAGAAAAGTTCATGTTAACCTTTCAGAAGATCAGTCTGAGAGTAAATAGCTTCCTCTCACTTCCACACACTGCGTTGTAGGTCTTGGTGTTCGGTAGGGTTCCCTAAAGAAAGGGCAATGGACTCCTTGAAGCTATAGTACAGGTTCACTTCCCAAGTGGCTACAGAGTATTCTTTAATACAGATCAGGGTAAGTGTGCCAACTGCCTAAGGAAGCCAAGGACAGGAAACAGGACAGTTTATTTCACTAAGTGATAGATGCTAAAAGTAGGGCAGATAATTAAAAACAAAAGCATTGCTTAGCAAACAATGATAGAAATCAGTGCTCAGGGAAAACATACACTCCCGCATCCTTTCTTCCAGGCTCAGCTGAAAGATGACAGCCTAATACAGAAAGTCCAGGACCCAAGGACCCAAGGACCCAAGGACCCAAGGACCCAAGGACCCAAGGACCCAAGGACCCAAGGACCCAAGGACCCAAGGACCCAAGGACCCAAGGGCCAAGTCATTAAAATATAAAGGAAAGGCTCTCCTCTGCTGATGGAGGAGGAACGAAGAGGAAAATAAGGAGATGACACTAAAACAAAGAGTGACATTTAGAGAGATGACTCTTAAGTCTCTCTAACATTTCCCCATTCCTACTACTCACACTTGAAATTGTTCATTGAAATGATTCCAAAGCCGGGTAACCAGGTATGTTTAGTCTAGAGTCCACATATACAAACCCACAGAGTTTTAGGTGTGGACTTACTCTCAGGATGCTCACAGGGTTCACCAAGACCTTAGAAGCAATTCCATACCCTGGGTAGGGACGGTTTGGACACCCAAGCTATACCTGTTACCATAGCTGAAGCGTATGGATTCTCTCCCTGCTTCTACCAATAATAATAGCAAGTCATGCCAGGTGCCATGCTCATATCCACAAATGTTTGCCCAGGAGGCAAACAGTATTATTATCAATCTTTTTAGGGATGAGAAACTGACAGCCACAGTGAGCTTCCCAGTGTTGAAGCACAGTTCAAACTTAGTTGGCTTGCAGTTGAGTTTTTAACAACTATCTTCTACCAGTTTTGATGACTCTGCAATTCTTCAAGATAGAAGCAGGGGACATGAGCTTAGAAAATTAACACATGACAATTTACAAAAGATATCTTGTGGTGAACTTGATCATTTCCAAATACTAGATTCTCTTTGTAGTTGCCAAAGTTGACATAAAGTAGATGCATAGACCTCAGTCTATTCTTGGATTCCTTCTTTCCTCTGTTTCATGATAATTCAGAGCTCCTTCCCTACACCAAATACTCCCATGTTGTGAATAAAACAATCATCTTGTTAACTTCACAGGGGAGAGGGGGTGAAAGAGAGAATCAAAATCTGCATGCTAGATTTAAAATCCATGCAGTAACAAAGTTTCACTTGGAATATCCTTGGGAGCATTAGGATAGTAGGAAACAAAGAGCAGCCTGCCAACTCTGCAATCTGGGATAGTAGGAGACAAAACAGGTATTCTGAACAGCCTGCAGGCTACACTGGTGTGCCTCACTGACCTTGGGAATAGAGCCCTAAAAATACAGCTATTCAAAATCAAGAGCTGAGCTGCCTTTAATGCATTCTTCTCAGATAGCAGCTTCGATATCTTCCCAGCATCTCAGAGACTAGTTGATAATAAGAACAATAATCCTTCTTGATTTCATAAGTTACTTGTTCAACTAACTCTCTTGACTTCCTAGCCAGAGAAATTAGCTGTTTGTTATGTGTAACAAATATTAAAGGCGCCTTTGAAACATGTAATTAGTGCTTTCAAGGAGGACAGTTTGTCTTCTAACAACTTCCATGTGGACTGCCCTGGTTACTCTTCTATTGCTGTGAAGAGACACCATGACCAAGGCAACTCATAAAATAAAAGTATTTATTTGTGGGCTTACAGTTCCAGAGGGTGAGTCTTCGACCATTATAGTGGGAGCCTGGCAACAAGAAGGTAGCATGGTGCTGGGGCAGTAGCTGGGAGCTTACATCCTTATCTACAAGCACAAAGTAGTGGGGGACAGAGACAGAAAGAAAGACTCAGAGAGACACAGAGAGAGAGATATAGACAGAGAGATAGAGACACAGAGAGAACTGGGAGTGGCCTGGGGTTTTTGAAACTTCAAAGCCCACCCACAGTGTATCCATTTTGGACACACATCCTAATCCTTCTCAGAGTTCATCAATAATGACCAAGCAGACCATTCCCATTCAAACCACTACTTGGACACTGGCCAATTTTCTAAACTAATTTAAGTAAATACTATACAGATGACTGATTTAAACCCAGTCTTTTTTCAGCAATACTTATCAAGTCTCTACTTTGATAAATCACTGCCCTTGCATGCTATGAAGGCAGACAACATTCATGAAAATAGTACAAACCTGAACAGAAGGTGGAGGCTATGTACCTTGCAAAGAATCAAGCAGACAGCCCAGCAGAGAAAGGTTGACACGTTTATGAACTTAGGCTCAATAACTATCGTACTTGAAACACTTGCTTTTGTTGTTGCTGTTTCTTGCACTGTGAAAACAAGATTTAGTCTATCAGCAAGCACTGTAATGTATTTAAAAAGTAAAACTTTCTATGAACTTTGAGGAGGTTGTTGTTGCTGATTGATCCCAGGATATTTCCTTATTTGCTACAAAGCAGATTTTAGTGACTACCCTATAAAGGTCTGGGGGTTAAATTACCTACTTGAACCTCTAGACACAGGGATGGTGGCCACTGTGGTCAATTTGGTAACTAATGAAGCTCATCCCCTGTCAGGGGGCCCAGAACTCAGCGGCATAGTCTGCAAGTTTAAAGGCTCAGGTGCTTCAGGTTTGTAAAGAGATGAAGTGGTCTGAGTTTGCATTATGGTCAACAGCTCCCAGAAGGGGGGGGGGGGCTGTGAGAATGGATAAGAGAGAGGAGGAGGGTAAGAGGAGGAGGAAAAGGGGGAGGAACATGCGGGGGGGGGTGCGGAGAGACAGACAGACAGACAGACAGACAGGCAGGCAGGCAGGCAATCATCTCAGAAGCCCTTCAGTGTAAAAGTGACATTAAAACCTGACCCAGAAAGTCTAAGAACTCTTCCAAAGTTTAAGGCAGTAAAGTTTAGGAACTGTCTAGAATTTCCTTTTACGAAAGAAAGTCACCTTGTAGCTTCCAGTGTCCTTAGCGCATTCATTCACTGAGTTTCCATCCTTAAGGACTAATGGACACTTTCCATATCTCACACACAAAACCAAACACAATTCCCTTAACTAGAACAGTTTTGGAATTGGGAAACACTTCTGTGCACTAATATCAGCTAGTGTTTGAAATTCAGCCCTCTCACGGGAAACAGGAGGTTGAAGACAAAGGCGCATTCAGAGAAGGTGCCAGCCAAAGCTCAGACTTTGTGGTAGCCTTTGACACCTACATGGTTCTCCTTTTAAAACCAGGCGCCAGCATTGGCGCTGGGTCAGCATTTTCACTTGGCTCAAAGGACAGGCGCTGAGCTCCATCATGCAATTTCTAAGGTGGCTGTGACTGACAGGAACAGAAGTGACTGAGCCACAGCCTGGAGCCAAGCAAGACTCCGAAGTCCCATCAAAGCAACCTCAAATACGCGGTTCCCGGTTCCTAGCCACTCACAATGCCTTGGCCACGCAGAGTGTTCTTTTTTTTTTTCCACCCCCAAACTCAGCTTTCCTTCTGGAATCTGTCCCCTTAGAATACAGAACAGGAACGCGGGCGGACTGTGTTCTCAGTTACTAGGGACTCTGTTGCAAAGGAGCAGCTGGGTGTACTAGCCACGCCCCTCTTGTGCTCCCCACGGGTGCTCACACCTACGCTCCCAAAGCTTTGAGGCTGGGGAATGCTGGGGGCTGGGCAGGGCGGAGCACAAAAGAAACCCGCCCCTGATTCCACCCCCAGCCGAGATTGGCAGGGCTCGGGGACGAGCCCTAGCCAATGGGCGCGTTCTGGGGCGGGCCTGGAAAAACGGCTGTTCAGGGGATTTAAGAGTCTTCCGCGCGGCTGTAGGAAAGCGGAGTGGAGCCAGGACTTGTCAGGTGGAGCAGACGCCCAAGCCAGCGTGGACAGGAGCGCACCCGCACCGCTCTTGGTACCTCACCTCACTGCTTGTCTCCGGATAGATCGGAACCGCAGTCCCACGCGACTCCAGGACCCACTCGCCACTGCCGCCTCCACAGCACCCATGGGGACCTGGAGACTTTAAAAGGAGTTTGGGGTTTCGGGAGCAGGGAAATCACGGGTACGGAAAAGCCGCTTTCTTTGCCTTAAAAAATGGTTTTTCTTCGTCCGATTGTGCGGATTGTGTGCTGGGTTGAAGAGAGGGGCTCTTCGGGTTGAAAGTAGACCTCTTTACTCTCTCTCTCTCTCACACACATACACACACACACACACACACACACACACACACACACACACCACTAATACTCACCATGGGTTTCGCCTTGCCTCCCCTGTCTCTTTGTTAGGTTATTTTAGACAGAGCAGCCTCGCCCTGGCGCAGTCCGATTGGCTCTATGAAAAAGGCAAGCAAGGAGAGGGCAGAGTGCACCTGCCTGCGTGGGCAGGTGTGCCCCGGTGCTTGAGAGTACGCGCATTGACAAGTGTGCAGGCGTACGTCCGGAATTGTGTAGGAATTGGGGGTAGATGGTGCCAATGTGTGGTCTCCAAGATGTTTCATTGTGGGTGTATGACATTAGCATTGTGGGTGTATGTACCAGGCTGTCAGTGCTTGGACTCCAAGTGTGCAAAATGTTGCTGATGACAAGTGAATGCCTGCAAACGAGTCTTGTCATTGTGAAAGCCGCTGTCAGGGATGGGGTGTGACCCAGTCCAAAACCAGTAGGTGGGCTACAAAGGATGGCGATCACAGTGTGAGCTCAGCTTGCTGTATTTCGGGCCTTGGGGCTTCTCTTGACACCCTCCCTTCCTTCTGGGTATATCACCAACCTGCCACAACCTGCGCTCTCTTCGCCCACTTGAACCTTGCATGCTCTCTAGCCCGCCTGCGGTTTCTACTGTGGAAGTTATCTGGCAGGGTTCCTGGGCAGAGTCGGAGGCTGGCTGAGCTGGTATGCTGTCTGTTCTGGCCCCGAGACTGGTGCCTTTTTCTGTGCCCCCCGCCCCCTTTTTTCTTTTTTTCTTTTAACCACAGGGAGGATCTGCAAAGTTGGCTGTCGCAGGCTACTTCAGTGCCGGTGATTAGTCAAGCTGCAGGCCCCTGGGTAACTGAACGTCTTGGGGAAGGGACACCAGGAGGGTCAGCCCGGACTCTGATGGTGTCTATCCTCTCTCCCTCGGCAGATCTCAGTTGCTGGCCCTGGCCTCGCCGCGTCATTGATGGGCAACCAACTGGACCGCATCACCCACCTCAACTACAGCGAGTTGCCCACTGGGGACCCATCTGGGATCGAGAAGGACGAGCTGCGAGTCGGGGTTGCCTACTTCTTCTCGGATGAGGAGGAGGACCTGGACGAACGCGGGCAGCCGGACAAGTTTGGTGTGAAGGGCCCCCCAGGTTGCAGCCCTTGCCCAGAGAGCCCCAGCCGCCACCACCACCACCTGCTGCACCAGCTCGTCCTCAACGAGACTCAGTTCTCCGCCTTCCGGGGCCAGGAATGCATCTTTTCCAAAGTGACCGGCGGCCCTCAGGGCGCCGACTTGAGTGTCTACGCGGTCACTGCGCTGCCGGCGATCTGCGAGCCAGGCGACCTGCTAGAGCTCTTGTGGCTACAGCCCGCGACCGAGCAGCCCGCGCCAGCCCCTCACTGGGCCGTCTACGTGGGCGGCGGGCAGATCATCCACCTGCACCAAGGCGAGATCCGCCAGGACAGCCTGTACCAGGCGGGCGCGGCCAACGTGGGCCGGGTGGTGAATAGCTGGTACCGCTACCGCCCGCTGGTGGCCGAGCTGGTGGTGCAGAACGCCTGTGGCCACCTGGGCCTCAAGAGCGAGGAGATCTGCTGGACGAACTCCGAGAGCTTCGCTGCCTGGTGCCGCTTTGGAAAGCGCGAGTTCAAGGCTGGCGGGGAAGTCCCCGCAGGAACACAGCCACCGCAACAGCAGTATTATCTCAAAGTGCATCTGGAGGAGAACAAAGTCCACACGGCCCGGTTCCACAGCCTGGAGGACCTCATCCGAGAGAAGCGTCGCATAGACGCCAGTGGCCGCCTGCGAGTGCTGCAGGAGCTTGAGGACTTTGTGGACGACAAGGAGTAGCCTCAGAGGGGCAGCTCAGCGCGCCAGTTCCCACGCCCGGAGTTCCCTTTCGGTTCCCGCAGTTCTGCACCCCACGTTCCCCTAAAGTTCCGCCTGCCCAGGGCCAGCGGCTGGAAGCTTCGGGAACTAACCACCACTCACCGCACTGGGCGGGAGCAGCTGCACGCTCCTAAGACAACCCTGGTGTTGGTGATCATGCCAGGGTAATACAGCCTGCACCTCTCCCCTGGGTTGTGAAGGGAAAGAGGGAATGGGCAAAAGGGGAGCAAGGACACTACCTTTCCAGGGAGCCAAGGGTCAGTGACTCTTCAGCAGACAGGGCAAATATCCTTAATCACAGGGAACAGTCACCCACCACCCCCAGATGTACACACACAAACCAGTCGGAGGTGAGAGTTGGTCTTTTTAGGGCACAATTCAACTCCGGAATGGAGAGTGGATGTGGCCCCGATATCAGAATTCCCATGAAACTGAGCCTGTCTCTGTACTTTGGAGCACTTCAGGGACTCCGGGTTACCCTGAGGCTGCTTGGAACTGTCTTGCAGCTCTCCAGCCCAGCATCTCCCGACAAAGCATTCCAGGCTCCAGGCTGAGCTAGATAAGGTTTGGCTTCTCCTTTTGAGCAACTGGAAGCAGATGCCATTCCCGGCTTGACCTACACTTGCCAGAAGGAAAGCCTTCTGGGATCCAGGAGGAAAATGGTTGAAGCACCTTTTTGGGAGAGGAGGGCCTGCCGGCTCCGGAAAAGGAGCTAATAATTCACCTGGCATTTGGGCACTTGAACTTAGGAAGGAGGAGGGGTTTTGCTCGGAAGCCCTTGATTGCTTCCCTTCTCACTCAGAGTCCTGTATTCTGCAGGACTGAAGGAGAGGGAGGCAGGGAAGATCTACAACATTCCAGAAACCAGCATTAGGACAGCCTAGCCAGTGTCTTTAGTTTGGCTTTTCCTAACTAGAAGATCTTAGAAGGCAGGAGGCAGGTGGAGATTGTAAAATGAAACAGCAGTTTTCCAACGATATCAACAAAGCCTACAGTGTCGATGCTTCTCTTGATCATTTTTAGCAACATGCTAATGAAATTTCAAATTGAAATTTTTATTTTCATGGCTTTAATCCATGATAGCTTAAATACTGGGGGCCATTAGGAGTGGAATTTAGCTAAGACCTTAGCTGACATTGCTTTCACTCTGGTTTTTCTCAACTCTTATGAGAATTCTGTTTGGGGATATTATAATTATTCCTTTTTTTTTTTCCTGGCTTTACAAAGCAGGCCTGCAATGGTGGAGCTGTTTATTAGTATGTATATTGTACTGAATTTTTGTCAGTTCAAGGGTCTGCTGCTTTGGTGAAAATTGCTAGCAAGTTCCAGGAGGGTTCTTGTCTTCATATTGTTTATTCTCATCATTTCATCTTTGCATTTTCCCCTCTCCTCACCTCTCGATCCCCCTTGAAAGGAATCTAGAGTTCATGGGCTTTGGAGCCCTCTTTTGTAGCTTGTCCTGCTGTTTATTTCTGAAAACAGGGAAGCGCTCTTAGAAGCAGGACAGAATGTGTGTCTTTCTAAACATGAAGGTTATGTGAAGCTCCTTCCTTTGGGCAAGAGTTTGTGGATTTTTCTCCAAGGGGTACAACCCCAGCCTAACTGATCTTTACTTGATTCTTTGTGTTAGACACACCTTGGAAGGTACACAGTCTCTCATGAGGGAATTTGTCAAATAATGGTGTTTAGCTCATGGTTGCAAGCAATTGGATACTAGGGTTTTGTTGAACAGCAAACATTGTGTCCAAAGCCACTTTCTTGGCATTTCAAAAATAATGCAATAAAAACTAGTGGAAGTTAGCAGGCAGGGAAATGCCATTTCCATGGTAAATGGTTTGTTTCTGTTTTCTGGCGATTTTTGTTGTTTTACTTTGTTTCATTTTGTTCTCATGCTGGATTCATTCTCTGATCTTGAGTCAAAAGGTCAAATCAATGAAATATGAACTAAAGTATTTTTCTGAAGCCAATCGAGTGATTTATTTTTTAAAACTGCTTATGTTTTTTTCTTTCAGCACATACAATAGCAAAACTTTTGTAAACTTAACCTTTGCATGTATGGAGAACTGAAAGTCATTTATTTCTCTAACTTAGTCTTTTGGCAAATGACAGATCGATGACCATAAACCAAAATTCTTTCTTGTGTCTACACACACCATATCCTTTCCTGTGTCCTACTACTGTATCTTGGCTCCCTGCTGAATTAAATACCATCCTAAGCACTGGTTCCACAGGACTCCTTCTTGGCATTGTGTCAATGAGTGGGCAAAAGAACTCATCAGTCTCTGTCACACCCAAAACTGAATTATTCCTTTGATGGTACTTACATGCTTTCGAAAAGGGCCATGCTAACAGGGGCATGGTTCATAAACTTTATACTTGCTGAAACCTGATGGCAATGAAAACCAGATTGGGATTTATAAATATCATTTGCTATTAGAGTGATCTACTGAGCTCTTGGTGGACAATAATACTTTTACAAATTCATAATAATAAAACATGGATTTTAAAAGGGGGGATTTGAAAGGGGGTTCTAAGGTCTGAGATCCCTTTGTATGGATCACTTGAGTTTTATTGTAGACCAATCCCATTTCCTAGATCCTTATTGGTTACAGGAATTAAGCCATGAATCTCCTAACATTTGCAAAAGGACAATAAAGTAGTGTTGATTTTTTTTTCTGTCCTTGGGAGCTCTGTAGTAATTCCCATGATGTGAAGAGGGTAAAGCTGAACTCTGTTCAACCTTCCCAGGGTAGAGGCCACCTCTACCTTTTCTCCCCTGCTAAGACGCATAATTGAAAAGCAAACTGCTACAGAGAGAGAGAGAGAGAGAGAGAGAGAGAGAGAGAGAGAGAGATTTAAAATGCAAATGAACTTACTTCATTAAGCAAGCAAACAAACAAAATGTATAAGACAGATAGGAAAGGTGAGCTGGGCAGACTTGTAAAACATAAAGCCCTCCAACACTGGTCCTTTCCAAGTGTGTTCTTTCCTTTGAAAAAGAAAGCCTATAGAAGGTGTATGTGCTGCACTAGAGCAAAACAAACAAAATCAAAAGTATAAGTGAGCTAAATTGATGGGTATAAATGTTCTTTGATATTTAACAATTTAAGTGAACTTTATGTCAGCATTTTCAAATGTAAAAGAATTACACACACTAATCTGCATTTAGAAAATATAATAGTTTACCGGACACAGAAGCAAGTTTGAAGTTCATTGATGTTACATGACTTTTCATTCATGTTTTCCCCATTCAGTATTATGTGTCTTTGATGAAAACTTTTGTTTGAAAGGTGACATTTGTCAGAAAAGTATTTAATTGATATTTGCAAAATAATTTCCTGAGTGTTCAATTTAGTCATCCTCCTGATCTTCCAGTGTCCTCTAGTGACTACATCTGTTTTAATTCTAGCATCTCTAAGAACTAAAGGACCAAGTCACCTAATGCACAAGGTAAAGTCAAACTAAAGCAAAATTAATAACAAATTATACAATAATAACAATAAAGGCCCCTAATTTTCCCTGATCTATGTGTATGTCCTCAAAGCTCCCTGC